>JAVJIF010033388.1:0-163854 GCA_038442645.1 Agave tequilana
ACTGTGAAGTCTCTGGACGCAGCTTTGCAGAACGCAGATTTGATCTTCGCGTTCTGTGTCATCAGGCGCCAATTTGATGAATCTGGCGTCTGAGTCCAAGTGCTTTGAATTTTACAAGTCTTGGTTTGCAGAACGCGGATTTGATCCTTGCGTTCTGTGTCATCAGACGCCAATTTGATGAATCTGGCGTCTGAGTCCAAGTACTTTGAAATTCCACAAGTCTTGGTTTGCAGAACGCGGATTTGATCCTTGCGTTCTGTGTCATCAGGCGCCAATTTGATGAATCTGGCGTCTGAGTCCAAGTACTTTGAAATTCCACAAGTCTTGGTTTGCAGAACGCGGATTTGATCCTTGCGTTTCTGTGCCATCAGGCGCCAATTGATGAATCTGGCGTCTGAGTCCAAGTACTTGGAATTTCATAAGTGGCTTCAATCTTTGCGTTCTGTGCTTCTTGACGCAGATTTGCGGGTCGCGGATTTGATGATTCCTGCGTCCAGTATCTTTTCTGCGTTTGGACGCAGAACACTTAGTATTTTCTTTACTTTTGGTAAAGCATCTGACTTAAGTGTCTTCATCTTTTTGCAGCGCCGCAACCTGCTACTTCACTCCCCAAGATACGCCATTTTGGGCATGTAGGTGGAGCTGACCGGAACCTGACCTTTGTGCTGCAAAGGACTGCCCCTGTGACTGCCGACCAGTCGCCGGCTCGTGAGAAGAAGCTCTCGAATGTCGAGATGAGGACTCTTCGAGTGCTGATGACCGATGCAGCATTCGTCACGGATGACGGCATCCAGCTGAAGAAGCCCGCCTTCTTCTTCGGGGATCATATCCACGATGGCGGCCATCGCGTGCACGAAGGGACTTACACATGGCTCCGTCAAATAGGGGGCGAAGGTTCTTTCTCCCGGCCATGGATAGGATGTACCCTATGTTCTATTACCAGCATATGTCCGTCCCGCGGAAGATGGAGTTTGACCTCGCTCGATATGCTCCTGAGGTTACTCTTGGCGATCTGGGCTCCCACCACCAAGTGCACCGTCATGACGGCCATGACGAGTCGGTTATCGGCCTTTTCCCTGGATCGCGCAAGAGGGAGATCCCGTCTGGAGAGATACCGCACATTGGCTCCACCTTCCTCAACATGTTCATGGCAGCGGAGGGTGACTATCCAGTTGCGTTCCGTGCATATGGGTGGATCTATTCCCCAGCGAATTACTGGTGGGGCAGGATGGTTGGCTTTGTCCTTACCGAGCTCGGGGATTTGCTGAAGCGTGTAGGACTGTACTCGGCGGTCAGGGCCGTACAGTGGGGGATCCCTCAAAGTTCTCAAAACTTCTTTGGGATCCTAGAACGTTATAATCCCTTGACGGGGACGTTCTTTACTCCAGTCGGGGAGATGGGCCTTGCCTTACACGAGATGCACGAGGTCTCAGGACTGGTAACAGGGGACATGCCCTATGAAGAATATGTCCCGACCGCTGTGGAGCTTCGCTACGTGAAGGAGGAGTTTCCCCTCATATACGAGACCTACTGGGAAGTGCTCTGTCACTTCCATATCTGCGGTCAGATCACCAAATGGCGGTCGCAGGGGGTCACGTATCTGTCTTGGGCCGAGTTATTTGTTCAACAATGTGAACACCAAAGACCACTTGATCACCCGATTGGCTCCCAGCTCTGATAGGGATATCGAAGACCGGATTGACCAGGCTCCCGAGAAGTTCTACACCACAGAATCGAACGAAGATGGTTTCGACCCCGACTTGGTTTTTGAAAGCTTCCACCACCAAGCCCGGACTCCTATCTCCGATCGGGCGCTGCTGGCGGGTTTTCTGATGCTGTGGCTAAAGCGTTGTGTGGTGCCCACGCTGCCACATGAAGTTATAGTTGCCGACGTGGTGTACCCGCGGTGCTTCTGGCCCATGGCAACCCTATAGCTCTTCTCCCGGCCGTGGTGGCTGGTATTCAGAGCGGGCTGCGGGCGCTGGCTAAAAGCTTTTGTGAGCCGCCAAAAACTGTGGATTCCGAGGGAAAGCCGCTCACGGACGCAGAGGGGAATCCAGTGGTGAAGCGTCCCAATCCTCGGGTTGAGCTGCCTTACACATACCTTATGGCCTGGTATGTGATGCACTGCCCCTCTTTGATGACGGCGGTGCGTTGGAAGGAGGACTCCGTCCCCTTCATACAGCGATTGGAGGGTTCGGGGTGGCAGGATCCTTACATATATTATATCCGGAAGCGTCTTTCAGCCCCGGCAAACTATCAGCTCAATCGTTGCCTCCTCCAGATCCCTGGTGCATCCTACGGCGATCTACTTGTCGATTCCGCAGGCCCTGATGATTTCACGAGGTTATCCCAGGGAGCCTTCTGGTGGTTGCTCAATATTCGGCCCGGGTATATGCTTTTCCGACAAGGGACATCATGCACCATTGAGCCATACATGCCGAATCGCTTCGCTCGACAGTTCGGCTATGACCAGCTCTATATCGGGAATCCAAATGCTTATCTCGCCTTCGAAGGGAACTTGTTCGAGGGTGCTCGGGCCTGGTACTATAGTGTGGCTGGAGGGACAGGAACAACCTTCCGTCTACCTCTCGAAGCGCCCAAGTGCCAGATGAGTCTAAGCTATTGTACTTGGTACTCCCAAGCCGTCCAGACACCAGACTTTCTTCCGGCATCTTCATGTATCGAGAGCATCAATGCAAGCCTCGAGACAAGGACAGAGTCTGGTAAACCAACGAGACTCGTAGAGCAGTACCGGAAAGCCTGTAAGGAGGTCGGGAGAAGGACGAGGAGGGAGCCACGAGCTACAGAGCCACGACCGCCAAGGGCAGAGCCACGAGCGAAGAATGAGCCGTCAGTAACGAGGGCGGAGCCATCAGCGACGAGAGAGAGCCTCCAGCAACGAGGGCGGAGCCACCAGCAAAGAGGTCTAAGCAGTTGGCGAGTAAGCGTCATCACCGCTCTACTCTGTTATTGAGCCTGCCCCGAAGAAGGTTAGGAGGGACTTGGCGGCTGAAGTCTCTCAATCCGGAGCTATCTCTGCCGGAGTTGAGGCTCCTCCTGAAGACGTCGTCAGAGTTGAGGAACCTTCGGAAGAGGAGGATTTCCCCCCTTTAACTCGTGCTCCTAAGTCGCACCGCGAGGCTGTGGAGGAAGGGGAGTTCATCGAACAACCCGTTATTGCTGCTGATGCCGAATCCCCGGAGATTGACATAATGGCGATGAAGATGTTGAACTTCCGGAAACCTCAGCTCAGCTCAAATCCTTCTGCTCATGAAGGGAGAGATGAGGCACAGCAGTTGGGGTCTCCAGGCGTCTTCATCTCTAGTTCCAGGGCCGTCGACCCTAGTCCTACTACTGGGGTGATTGGAGGCAAGGCTCCGATTACGGAGCTTCCTGAGCTGTCGTCTTCTTCGCTCTCAGGGGAAAGCCTCTTTGAGGACAAAGTCGACTATAGCGAGGAACCCGCTCCTCCTGATCAAAGCAAGTTCTTCCATGTCTCAGAGGAGGAAATGTATGTGGGCGAGTCATCATCTGCACCACCAGTGGCGGCTATTCCTGTTGAAGGTACCCTTTCCACCTCCTGTCAATTTTTCTTTACATGTTGAAGAAGATGTCTTGACATTCTTCATTTTATATTGCAGGGCCAACCGGAGATGCCGAGGCTACAACCTCCTCGCATATTGAGGAGATGGTGAGAGAGTTGACTCGGCCACAGGGAATTGAGACCTCAGCTGCTGATGCCCTCAGAGGGGGCAGCTGCTGGTACTGGGGAGCCTTCCACTCTACCAGAGGAGGAAGCCACTACTGAGGTCAAGAAGGCTCGGGTGGTGGAGGTCCAATGGCAGGTCCACTCCCAGGAGATTGCACAGCCAAGCTTCAAATGAAGCTTCTGAGGAAATCGTGCTTGCCACTCCATCATTGGTCGCGGAAGTTCCAGCAGGGATAGCACCTCCGGAAGCACCAGTGGCTGGTTCCGCTCTTGCCGTATCGACAGTCAGCATGACTTCTGTGCAAAAAGAGCCGGCCTACACCCCCTCTTTTGAGATAGAAAGGGGGTCGGGGAGCGTTCCGGGTGATGACAGCATGGACTTCCTGACACGCAGTACGGTGCGGCAGTTCTTTGAAGCGATGCGATCGTGCATCGACTTTATCCTTTCTGGGCGTCGTTCTTTTGACTTTGCCCGGAGATTTCTCGGGAATGTGGCCGAGAACATCGAGCTAGTCGGGGGCCTTCCTCTTGCTCAGGCATGTATGCGGGTGGTGGATCAGTTGGAGAGTGACCTGAAAGAGCTGAAGTCTTTAGACGAAGCTGACTCCCTCCACGAAACCCAAGTCATCCTGGATAGCCTCCTTTCTGCCCAAAGGCAAGAGCGACAGGAAGTGGAAGTACAAATTGCCGAAGAGGTCAGCAACCTTGAGCGTTCCCAGGCTGAATGCCAAAGGCTGATTGAAGACTCAGGGGATACTGAGCTTATCATGCAGAACACAGAGCTTGCTATTACCAACGCTCGGGCTGCCATTGCTAAGGCCAAAGCCATGCTAGCTGTCAATGAAGAGAAGCTCGTCGCCCTCCAGAAGAAGCTAGAGGAGCAGAAGGCTGCAAGGGTACGGGCTGAAGAGAGCCAGTCTGTTCATCTCTCCAGATTGGAGACTTTGCGAGCCCAGCTGGCTGAAAAACCCTGCCTATCTGAAGAGGAGCTGCGGGTCCAGGCGATGATGGAGGCTGAGAAGGCACGTCAGCATGAGATGCATCGTCTCAGGGAGCGCATCCGTTCCCTACCAGATCGAGATTTTTAGCCTTCTCCTCCCTTTTTTTTGTAACGCTCAATCTTATTTGTATAAGAGAGCGTTTTTGTATCACTTTCATATTTTTTGGATATAAATAAGTGACACCCTCCTTTTTACTTCTTTTGTCTCGAACTCTTTGCCTTTGGTTGGACATGTAGGAGCAAGGAAGTCTTTTGATCTTTATCAAAATTATAATCATAATCTTAATAAGTCAAAAGTATTGAGGAAAGATCTTGTTCCAAGAACTTTCATGACACTGTCAGAGGTGTAAGCTTAACTTGACAGAGGTGATTTTGGTGGACCTGCCACTTTGTGGAAGAAAGTGACAGGTGGAGTTCGTACCCCCAGGGAAGATGAACTTTTATCAAGGATTTGTGCTTAACTTGATTTCAGATCAGCTGGGGATGTTGATGGAAACATTGTTTATTGGTGTAATGTTAACCAACAATGCCTCCAAAATGAATTCGATATTCTGTTGGGGAGAATATCAAATGAAACTAGACTCGCGGGGGAATCTAGGGAAGTCCTTACCGTTAGAGGTGTGATATTAACTTAACGGGTTGGAAATAGTCTTGTCAGAAGTGTAATGTTAACTTGACAAGGACATGAGTTAGAGGTGTGATATTAACTTAACTCATCGACATCTCAGTTTTATAAGGGAAAACTGAGGGTGTCACTGTCATAGGTGTGATGTTTAACTTAACAGTGAGGGTAATGCTAGAGGTGTAATGTTGAACTTGGCATTAGTCGTCTCGGCTTGAAGAAGTCGAGGAAAGGTCATAGCCATAGGTGTATTGTTGAACTTAGCAATGACTCGGATGCTAGAAGTGTAGTGTTAACTTGGCATCGTTCGTCTCGGCTTAAGGAAGTCGAGGAAAGGTCATAGCCATAGGTGTATTGTTGAACTTAGCAATGACTCGGATGCTAGAAGTGTAGTGTTAACTTGGCATCGTCCATTTCAGCTTCGATATGGAAGTCTGAAGAAAGGGTGACTGTCAGAGGTGTAATATTAACTTGACGGGCACCTGATATACTGCTTAGAGGTGTAATGTTAACTTAAACAGTAGTTTGTCAGAGGTGTGATATTAACTTGACAAGAATTGGCTCTTGATAGGAGCAATTTGAGGACCTGTCATTCTATTGATGAGAATTGACAAGTGGAATTTGAAATGCCAGAGGTATAGTGTTAACTTGGCAATTTTGAAGTTTGCTGCTCTATGTAGAGGTAACAAGCGGGGCTTGTACTCGACAAGGAGTATTCATTACCAGAGGTATAGTGTTTAACGTAGTAATGTTTGCATTTTGTGGTCCTACCATTCTATGGATGAGAATTGGTAAGAGATTTTGGAGGAGAGAGTGGAATCAGGTCCACTTAGGATTTTTAGCAAACCCTCAGCTGTCAACGGATTTGAGGTGCCTTTACCAACTACCGTTTGAGTTGGGCTAGTCATGCTATTCCCCTCAGCATGATGAGTTGTCGAGGACTTATGTTGGGCTTAGATGCCAACGTTTTCCTCTATCCTTAGCCGTCGAAGGCGTTGGATGTTTGATCAGAGGTGTGGTATTAACTTGATCGGCAGGATTTTTAGCAAACCCTCAGCTCTCAACGGATTTGATGTGCCTTTACCAACTACCGTTTGGGTTGGGCTAGCCATGCTATTCCCTCAGCATGATGAGTTGTCGAGGATTTATGTTGGGCTTAGATGCCAACCTTTTCCTCTATCCTTAGCCGTCGAAGGCGTCGGATGTTTGATCAGAGGTGTAATTTTAACTTGATCAACAGAAGAAACCATCTAGGGATAGTATTTCTTCAGGAATTTGCCATTGATTGGCATCATGAGTGTATCGCCATTAGAGGTTATGAGACGATACGATCCATTCGTAGTAGACCGACTCTACTACAAATGGTCCTTCCCATTTGGGTTGGAATTTTCCCTTCGTCTTGTGCGTCATGACCATGGGTCTCCGGACGGCTAAGACAAGGTCGCCTTTCTTGAAAGTTCGCGTCTTGACTTTCTTGTTGAAGGCTCTGGTGATGCGAGCTTGATAAAGCTCGATCTGCTGCTGGGCCTGCAGACGCTTGTCGTCTAAGGCCTCCAGTTCTTGGAGTCGCTGTCGATGCTTCTCCTCTGTTGTCATCTCGGCGGTCAGGGCGACGCGTAGAGATGGAATTTGGATTTCAGTGGGAGGACAGCTTCACATCCGTACACCAAGGAAAATGGCGTGGCTTTAGTTGGGGTTCGCACGGTCGTGCGATATGCCCATAAGCATTCACCCAACTTATCGTCCCAGTCTCGTTGACTTTTCGAGACGAATTTCTTGAGAAGCTTGCCAATAGTCTTATTGAAAGCTTCCGCGAGGCCGTTGGCGGGAGGATAGTATGCCGTTGATGACACACTCTGGATTCTGAACTTGGCACAGAATCTCTGGAAAGCCTGGCTGATGAACTGGGGTCCATTGTCATGGACGATCCGCCGAGGCACACCGAAGCGATAGATAACGTGATGTTTCACGAACTTGATCACGTTAGACGATTTTACCTCTTTTAGAGGAACAGCTTCGGCCCACTTGGAGAAGTAATCGGTTATTGCTAGAATGAACCGATGTCCTTTCGACGATGGTGGGCTGATGGGGCCAACCACGTCCATCCCCCACATTTCGAACGGCCAAGTAGAGGTCGTAGAGTGGAGGTACCCTGGTGCCTGATGGATGAAATCGCCATGTATTTGACAGGCGTGACATCTTTTGGCGTAAGCGACGGCATCGGCGACCATTTTGGGCCAGTAGTACCCCAATCTTTGGAGTCTGTTTGCCAGCTTCGGGCCAGGTTGGTGAGCTCCACATGTGCCATCATGGGCTTCTTTCAACATTTCGCGGGCCTCTTTTGATGAGAGGCACCGGAGCAGGATCCCGTCATGCGATCGACGGTACAGTGTTCGCGTGATCGCATTATAGTAAAATTGGGGGCTTTCCTCCGAATGGCGGCCGCCTCTTTGGTGTCTTCAGGCAGGATGCCGTATAAGACATAATCAATATAGGGAAATCGCCAGTCTTTAAGCTCTGGAGCGGTTGACACTTCAAGTGTTTCTTTACCGCGACGATCTCCTGTTGACCCTGGGTAGTCTCCGGGGGAATTTTGGACAGTATAGGTCGTGGCTATAGACGAATACTTTCTCCATTGCTCCAGCTGGGAGAGCTAGGGAAGCTGCGAGAGATGCGAGGGCATCTGCATGCGCATTTTGGCTTCGCGGCACATGGTCGATGTAGAAGTTTGAAAACTTTTCCGCCATGTGGATTGTCGCGTCGTAGTAGGGTACTAGATCTTCATGTCTGACCTCATACTCTCCGCGAACTTGGCTGACGATGAGTTTGGAGTCACCGTACGCCTCGAGATTTTTAACGCCAATCTCATCGGCGAATTGCATCCCAATCAGGAGAGCGTTGTACTCCGCCACATTGTTGGAACAGGGTTCGGTTAACGAGATAGCCCGGGGGATCACGTAGTTTTGTGGGGAGACGAGTACTACTCCTACCCCCGCTACTGTGTGTCCCTTGGGCTTGCCCTTGATGCACCATCGAAGAAAAGTTGCCATACTTGTCCTTCGAATGATGCCTGAGTCAGGCATACTTCAGCGACCTCATCTGGGAGATCCTCATAAAGTTTGGCTGCCCTCGGATCTGGGTGTTCAGCTAAGAAGTCCGCCACCGCTTGTCCTTTAATGGCCTTCTGTGGCAGGAAGTGCATCTCATATTGGAGAGAGCAATATAGCCCATTTCGCCAGCCGGCCATTCAATGATGAAGGCTTTGTCATAAGCAACCTCAGGGGGTTGACTTTTGATATGACATTTATGGTTTGGCCTACCAGATAGTGTCGCATTTTCTGAATAGCGAACACCAAGGCCAAACACTCCTTCTCGATCGGGTTGTACCGATGTTCGGCCCCGATCATCGTTCTACTGAGGTAGTAGATTGCTTGTTCTCGTCCTTGGTCATCATTCTGAGCTAGTAGAGCTCCCAAAGAATGATCCATCGATCGGACGTACACCAGGAAGGGTTTTCCGGATACCGGAGCTGCAAGTACTGGTGGTTGGGTGAGGTATCGTTTGATCTCCTCGAATGCTTGCTGGCAAGCGTCGTCCCATATGAACGAGACTCCCTTCTTCATCAGCTTAGCGAAGGGTTGGCATCTCCCAGAGAGATTTGAAATGAATCTGCGGATGTACGCCAATCGTCCTTGCAATCCTCTGAGCTCCTGAGGCTTCTGGGGGGTTGCATCTCTTGGATAGCACGGACTTTCTCCGGATCCAAATGGATTCCTGTGGAAGTTACAACAAACCCTAGGAACTTGCCGCTGGCTACCCCCAGGAAGGACTTGGTGGGGTTCATCTTCAATTGATGAGCCCGCATGATGTCGAAGACCATCTTCAGATCAGCTATGTGATCTCCTTTAATGCGACTTTTCACCGCGATGTCGTCGACATAACATTCCACCGTTTTGCGTATCTGCTGATGGAAAATGGTATTCATGGCCCTTTGGTATGTTGCCCCTGCATTCTTTAGACCGAAGGGCATGACGGTGTAGCAGTATACTCCTAGAGGTGTCCTGAAGGAGGTATGCTTTTCATCGTCAGGGTACATCTTGATTTGATTGTATCCTGAGAATCCGTCCATGAAGGACATTCGCTCGAATCCGCAGGTATTGTCAATCATGACATCTGTGATTGGCAATGGGAATTCGTCTTTGGGGCAGGCCTCGTTTAGATCGCGGAAGTCGATGCAGATCCGGATCTTCCCGTTCTTCTTAGCAACGGGGACGATGTTAGCTACCCAGTCGGGATGTTGTTCCTCCCTGATGAAGCCGGAGTCAATAAGCTTCTTGACTTCTGATTGAATGGCCTCCATTATTTCGGGACGAAACCGTCGCTGCTGTTGCTTGACGGGTTTTACGTCCGGACTGATGTTGAGGCGGTGCATAGCCACTTGAGGATCAAGTCCAGGCATGTCCTCGTAATTCCAGGCGAAGACGTCTATATACTCTTGTATAAGAGATATTAGATCATTCTTCTCTGATGGTGACAGGCCGTCACTTATGAAGATGGGCTTGGGGTTGGCTTCATCTCCTAGGTTGATCTGAACAACCTTGTCTTCTGTGGGTGGCTCACGCTGTTCAAAGCGGATATCCCAGAGAGCATTCAGATGTTTGATCCAGGGGTCTGTATCCGACTGGATCATTTCTTCGTCTTCGTCTTCCAGATGGCTTGTTGAAACCATGTTTACAGAAAGCCCTTTGAAGATGTTGCCAATACTGACATCTGATTCCCACGATGACGTGTCTGAAGAGTGATCATGGCCTGATGGTTCCTCAGAATCAGAGGCTGACGGCACTGGAGTTGATACATAGCCCAACCCCCGGCGGGTCTGATGATAATAGTCAGGTGTTTTCCCTTTTGGTACAAAAGATCGAAGCAATGATCTCCTTCCTTTGCCGAAGTTTAACCCGGGCCTGTTGATTAGATCGTACCCCATACGCTTCATCATCTTGAGCGTTCTCGGTTCATAATGATTGAACTGGGGGGATTCATCCTCGCCTTCTGATTCTTCATGGGGCGTTGGTTCAGACATGATTCGTCCAAAGAGGATAGGTCTCTGGCCCTTTTGTCTGGCTGGAACCATAAATGAAGATCCTTGCGCGTCACCATCATCATGGTACGTCCCGAAGGATGATTTTATAGGTACATGCAATGATGTCAGAGCATTCATTGCCGACCATACATCCTCGCCCATGTCGGTACTAGTATCCGACGGTATTGACTCAGATTCATACACAGGAAAATACGCGAAATCTAAGTCTTCATTAATATACCAACCGCCTGCATCGTCGGTGGTATCAACATCGAGCTTATTAGTGCTCTTTACAAGTGGTTCTAACTCCCACAGGCACTCTTCTTCTTCGGGCTCGGTGTCAGCTTCATTACCAGAGTCTGGCTCCTCTGGTTGCGGGGTTCCATTATTCTCCTCATATAAGAGGGAATCCGTGAAATAGTTCTCGACCCCTTTGAACGGATGCCTTTCGGCGATCAACGTTCGAACCTGTCCGCTCTCGTCAATGTATTTCATGACTTGATGGAGAGTGGAGGGAACGATGGAGTTTTGGTGGATCCATGGTCGTCCCAGCAACAGGTTGTAGGAAGTGTCAGCGTCAATGACATAACACGTCACTTCCGATTTGAGGCTCCCGATCCGGCATTTGAGCTTGATCTTCCCCATCGGGCGGGAGCTGTTGGCATTAAACCCATAAATAGTCGTCTGGGTTGGGCTCAGACGATGGGCGGGAATGCCAAGAAATTGCATGACTCGGCGAGGTATGATGCTAAGTGCGGACCCTGGGTCTACCTGGATGCGGTTCACCTCGGATGACCCAATATACCCCGTGAAGTATAAGGGTCGGTCATGCTTTCCTTTAACCTGCATGTCGTCTGCTGTGAAGGAAATGCAGGGAACATTTGGAGAGGTGTGGAGGCAATCCTCTACATCTTTCTCTCTCGGTACGTGGGTCAGAAAGACCTCAGCGTTCGTCAGGGCTTCTTGTAGAGCCTCTCTGGTTGACTTAGATAGCCTCAGGAGCTCATACAAGGTAATGCGTGCCGGGATGTTGGCTAACTGAGCCAGAACATCGAAGCGGTAAGATGTCGAAAGATCCTTCCGCTGCACTTCTTGAAAGAACCCGGGAAAACCGAGTTTCTTTCTGTTTCTCCACGGGTGGTTTTGTGGAGGGCTGAGCTGGCTCTACAGCTGGTTGAGGAGGGACCACCGCCTTTTCGCCGTACTGCTTCAAGTACGCCTGCCCTGAACGGGTGCCTGCTGTCGGTTGGTTGGGCTCTGCCGCCAGGACCATTGTCTCCTCTTCTGAGTCGGTCAGCGAAGGAACATCAGCGTCTGTTTCCCGGGAAGAAGCGCAGATCACGTGGCAAGATGATGCCTTTCCTTTGCCTTTGGACTTCCTGTTGGTCACAGTCGTCCATTGCTGCTCGTCGACGAGGTCAGGGTGGATCCACATGATTCCCCTTGAGGTGTAGGGACGGGTACCAAGCCTTTCTCCTGCTGCTGATGAGGGTCTGTATTGACCACTCTCAATTCTCCTTTCGGGACAGATATCACTCCCACGGGCATCGGGGGTCGTGTCCCGAAGTGGAGTGCCGACGTCATGTTGGCCGCCCTCTGTTTCTGCTCCGGTCGGAGTTTTAATACCTCCGCGTCAATTAGGGCTTGAAGGACGTCCTTGAAGATGTAGCAGCTCTTGGTAGGGTGCCCGAGCATCCTATGGTACAGGCAGTAGTTGGGGTTGTCGGTCTTGCCGACTTCTTCTGGGCGCCTGATTTCAGGGAGCTTCAGTCGATTGCTCTTGTTGAGTAATTTGAAGAGCGAGTCGACATGTTCCTCCTTGAAGGAATATTGTTTGTTGGCGCGGGGTTGGCTGGAAGAGCCACCTGCTCTGCCTGTTTGAGGCTTGACGGGAGATTTGGTCTCCGTTGCCAAGTTATCCTTCCGTTTGGTTTGGAGGGATGTGTCTGGCGCACGCCTTGTCGACCTTTCTGGCCTGGGCCTGCCTTCTTCCGCTCTGACGCGGGCGACAATCTCTTCAGCCTGTTCACCTTGCTGGACTAACTGTTTCCAGGTGCGGCTTTCTGCTACTCCTATTTGAGCAAGGAGTGAAGTTTGGAGATTGTGGCGACATGTTTCCACCAGGGTGGCCTGGGTCATGCCGCTCGGACATCGGAGTGCCGTGTTCCGAAATCTTTCTACGAAAGACTTAACGGACTCTCCCTTTCGTTGCTTGGTAGCTAAAAGGGTAGGCATGGTAACCTCCGAATCATCCTCGAAGAAGCGTGTTAGGAACAGCTTCTCCAAGTCGCCCCAGTTCTTGATTGAACCTTCAGGGAGTTTCATAAACCATTCAAAGGCTAACCCTTTCAGGGTGCCAATGAATAGACGTGCCAGGATGGCATCGTTATCTACCACATTCCCAGTTTGGGATTTGAAGTAGTAGATATGCTGGTTGGGCGACCCCTTTCCGTCGAATGCTTGGAGAGTTGGAGCCTTGAATCTAGGAGGGTACGGGACTAAGTCCCACTCGGCCGGATACGGCCGGACCACTCCAGCTTCTTGGAGATCTTTACGACTAGCAAGGGCATTGAGTCGTTGCTCCAATAGGCTCATTCTTTGATTTTGAGCCTTCTCCGAATCTGGGTCGCTTCCTGCATGTGCTGAAGGTCTGGACACATTCGAAGGAGTGGATCGTCGTGTCCCATCGGAAGGATCAGAGGGTGGACTTCCTCCTCTTCCCCTTCTAGCTCTGGCCTTCTGGGAGGAGATCTTGCCCTCTCGTCAAGCAATTTCTCAAGCATATGCTTGAGGTCGTCAATGGTTCTCTGCTGAGAGGAGAGTACTTCCATTTGGTGCTTCTGCATCCGGGCCAGGTACTTAGTTGTCTCCTCGGGAGCATTTGCTGTGTCCTCAGGAGCATCTGCCATGTAGGCGGAAACCTCCTTTCCACCGGAAGAATTCGAAGTCCATGATTCTATCACAACTGAGTGAGAATCATCTTCCCTAATGCCGCGGGATAGGGCATTGTAGTCAATTGGGGTGATGGCTCCAGTCCGGGTACGGGTGTGTCGATACACCCCTTCTGGCTCAGAGTCTGACCCCTCTGAATTGACCATAGGTTGTTTTCCCCTGCTTCTGCTTGTCATATATGCAGTAAGCTCCGGGTACTCAACGTCAGGGAAGGTTCTCCTTCGGTGGGAGCGTCTTCTTTTAGCTGACGGGGGAATCAGGGTCAGCTGTCTAATCAAAGACGGCTGGTGAACGCCTGATTCGCAATGGCATCCAGAGAGCATCTGGATGAGTTGTTGACAGCAGCAAGAAGAAGTGGCCTGATTGGCACTTCTTTTCCTTGTCAAATAATCCCTCAAATCCGTGGGAGGGGGATTAAATAGACTGGCCTCACAGCGTCGAAGACGGGGGGCAGTCGTGTGTTGCGCTGTCTGGACGCAAGTCTCAGAAACGCGGAGATCACACTGTTGCGTTACGCGCGTCTGGCGTCTCTGTTGAGACGAGACGCGGTCCTCGCGTTGCAGTTTGCTGCGTTGGAGCAGAGAGACTTGGGACGTTACGCGCGTCTGGCGTCTCTGTTGAGACGAGACGCGGTCGTCGCACTGTTGTCCACTGCGTTGGGACAGAGACACTTGGGGCGTCACGCGCGTCTGGTGTCTCTGTTGAGACGAGACGCGGTCCTCGCACTGTTGGGAGATTTCGCGCGTCTGGCGTCTCTGTTGAGACGAGACGCGGTTCTCGCACTGTTGTCCGCTGCGTTGAAGCAGAGGGACTTGGAAGATAATGGGCTGCTGGGCCCCACGCCTGGGAACGCATGCGTCCTGCGTTTGATGAGACGCAGAAACTTCGCTTCGGCGTTTGGTAAGTTGGTCTCCAGCAGACTCAACTTGAGGAATCTCGCGTTTGGGTCGCCAAACGCGGATTTCTTGCACTGGTCGAGGTGCGGGCAAGGCATCATATTGAACGCCGCGTCCAACCCCAGTCAGAGAACCATCGGTTCCAACCGAGTGTTGACGCGCGCGTCGTCTTTGTCGACGCTCGGCATTTCGATTGCGTCGTGGAGGAGGAGAGAAGCCAACAACTTCCTGGTTTGAAGAACCAGGGCTGTTCACCACGCGGGTCTCTTGGGAGACGTTGACGCGGGGTTTCTTCGAGACGCGGGCGTTCTGCAAGACGCGGGCGTCACGCGAGACGCGGGCGTTGTGCGAGACGCGGTCGATCGCAGCAACAGTGTGCCGTGGACCACGCGGGCCTTCAGAGAGGCGTTTGACGCCGTGAACTGGGCGCGGCGCCACAGTGGGTGACAGCAGCGCCTGGTTGAGCCACAGATTGGGCTTCGGGAGGCTGCGTCGTTGAGACCCTGCGGCAGACGCGGGTCTTGGGGCTCTTGGAGCCAGAAGAGAGAGAAACTCTTCATACTTCGCCTGGTCGAACTCAACGACGAGTGATTCGACCATCTTCCCCTTACGGAGAACGTCATCCTGCACCACGATGTGCTCATCGGTCACGAATGTAGTCCCCAGCGGAGTCGCCATCTCTTGTTCGGTACGGAAAAGAGATTTTGCCGTAAAATTTCCTTGAATCAGTTGAAAGATTACAACAAAACAATATTCCGACTACAAGGGAGGGAGGATGCTTGGATCTTCCCTTTGTTTAAGGCTGGGTTCTTCGTGTGGCGATGGAGAGTGAATCTTGTTCTCCGTTGACCAGATGACCGTCCTGGACCGTCGGGGGTCTCTCTTCGGCCGGTAGGGGAGTAACTCAGCTCCGGCTACCAAACTCTCAAAGAGGAGGTAGGCGAAGATAGGCTAGTACTCAGTAAGCCTGTTGAAGAATCTCTTCTCTCTCGGTCGTCGACGTCGGGCTTCTCTCTCTTGATGCCTTGATCTTCTGACCCTCTGGATTCAAAAATGCCGACCTTAATTGATCACTCGACCTTCTTCTCCCACTGAATCCAAATCTTCGACCCTCCTTCATAGCCAACAGGGCTATTTATAGGGGTCTTAGGGGTGATCGTGCCCCCCTAAAAATGCGCCTGAATGAGGGCCGTTACCCGCGATACGCGCGGTAACTGACTCCCCACGATCTGGGCGGTTGCAACTGAGACGCGGATTTCAGACTAAACGCGCCTTGATGCTGAGACGCGGGCTTCAGGCCGGACGCGCCTTGGATGCTGAGACGCGAGCTTCAGTCCCTTGCGTCTTGGATGCTGAGACGCGGGCGTCGAGCCAACGCGCCTTGATATTGAGACGCGGGCTTCGGGCCGACGCGTCTTGAAGTTGAAACGCGGGCTTCAGGCTGACGCGTCTTGAAGTTGAGACGCGGGCTTCAATCCTTTGCGTCTTTGAGACTGCTTCTTTGGTGGCTTGCCTGTTAGTCATTTTTAGACAGCCTACACTACTCTCCAGGCTGAGCCGGCCCCGAAGAAGGCAGGAAAGACTCAGGGGCTGAAACTTCAAGCTGAGGCGTCCCTTCCGGTGTTGAGGAGCAGAGGGAAGAAAGAGGAGGAGGAAGACGAAACCCCCCTCGTTCGCCCTCGTGGACTGCGGCAGGGGTCCCGCGATTTTAGAAGAAGGGGAGCTTGCTGATGATCCACTGCAATTGATGAGGCTGAGCAACTTGAGGCTGACCGGTGGGAAGGGATGGTGTTGAGATTCCAGGGGTCTAAAACTCTGCCAGGGTCTTCTTCTTCAGCTCAAGCGAGGAGAGATGAGGCACAACAGCCTGGGTCTCCTAGTGTATTAATGCCCAGCTCGCGGGTAGTTGACCCCAGTCCTACTACTGGGGTACTGGTGGCAAGGCTTCGGCTACCGAGGCCTCTTGTGTTGCGTTGTCGTCTTCATCGTCTGAGGAGGATGAATATTCTTCAGGCGATGAGGTCGATTTTGGCGATGAACCCACTCCTCCAGATCCGAGTAAATTCTCACATATCACGGAGGAGGAAATATATGGGTGTGATCCGGTGACGGCGTCGCCACTAGCGGCAACTGCTCCTACTGGAGGTACTCTCTTTGTCTTTTTGACCCAGTTGCCCCTTTTTTTTAAAAAAAGGTTCTCTGACGTCCTCCCTTTAACTTTATGCTGCAGGGTTGGCCGTGGACAGCGAGGCTGCGACTTCCTCCCATATCGAGGAGATGATATAGGAGCTGGCCCAGCATGAGGGTGTTGAGACTGCTGCTGAGATGCCTCAAGAGAGGGCAATTATTGAAGTCGGGGGAACTTCTACCCTGCAAGACTTGCCCAAGAGTTCGCCATCTTCGAATTCTCAGCTTGGTAAGAAAATATTGAGGCTTTAAATATCTTCTTTTACCGTCATGGTTGACATTTTGATGATTTGTAGAGAGCGCTGAGGGAGCTCAGGCAGAGGATCTTGCGGCCAGCGTCGACCTAGAAGGCAGTACAATTCAAGCCTCGACCGAGGGCTCTGAAGAGGTCAGGTTTGCTGCTACTTCAGTCGCCATGGAGGCTGCTGATTAAGACGGGAAAGGTGTCGTATTGTGGAGTATAATTTGCACACAAAATATATTCAATGAAAAGAGAGATAAGGTTTAGAAACAACCTCTCGTGCTTAGATTACTCCACAAATGTATGAAAGATGATTAATATGCCCTTTCTTATCTCCGTTATAGCATAGGGCTATACCGAGTCGATTCTCAGGGAGAGCTAGCGATAGAAGCGTTACGGTCCGTAGTGAAGAAAGTAAACGAGAATTCTTCTATGCTTATAAGAATAAAAACAAATGGGAAAATGAAACGAAAGAATGGATGGATATATTCATGGTGGAAAATGTAAAAAGAAATCAAGATCAAGATTGGTTTTGGACTAACAACTAAAAAGAAAGTAAACTTGAAGAAGCAAACCATGACTAGCTTACCTTACTACCTTACCAACACTTACTAAACTCCGTGATAGTGAAGGCGTGCCTCATGTTGATTTCATCGGCGTAGGTTTGTCTTGCGTGTTGATCTAATTACTTTCTCATGTAGATGAAGGGTGGTTTAACCCATCAGAGAAGAGAAGACCATCCAACTTGCAAGATGAACTAAAGCAATCACCCATGAGTTAGTGAAGATGGCAAGGCTAGTGGTTAGCTAGTACATGGTAGAAAATTAGCTACAAGCCATTAATGAAGAAAAGCAAAGCATGAAGTAAATTGCAAGAAAGTAAAGAAAGCAAGTAAAGAAAGCAATTAAACTAGAACCATGCTTCAAGTAGAGAAGTAGAGAATGGATTAATTCTTGCTTCAAGTTGTCACTCCTTGAAGATTACAAGCTCTCTCTCTCTCTCTCTTACAATCTCTCTCTTGCATAGATTTCTAGGGAAGAAGAAGAGGGATCTAAAGAACTAAAACCTAGAGAGAAACCTATGAAAAATTACAACATCTAACAATTTCTCCTCTCTTCTCCATTCAGTCTTTTCTCGCAAGTCAGGTGCAGATATTATAGGCTGAGAGAGAAGCTTCAAGAGCCCTTTCTGTTGGCGCAAAATCCGGATCTCAACAACCCTGGAACTGCCGCGAGCGCGCGGCAAGGGCGCGGCAAAACGGATTCTGTTGGGAAACAGAATTCTGTTGTAGGTTGGTTGAGAGGTTGTTATCCACGTGGCCTTCTAGAATCTTCAATTGGCGCGCGGATCTCTCTGGATTCTGATTTCAAATCTTGGGCTTTATTTTAATCTTGGATTTAATCCCTTTAATTATTGCTAATTAAAGTGATTATTGGGCTTTCTCTCATTTGAGTGTGGACCTGCAAATATATAGAGAAGATGAGTAAAAATCATATATTTATTTGCAATATGCATGGGGATTATGTGATAAAATATGCAATATTGTGTATCAATCACACCCCCACACTTATTCTTTTGCTCGTCCCGAGCAAAGAAAAAAAAAACTATACTACCAATTTTATTACACCACTTTCGCAGGTGACGCGATTACACTGAGCATGTGCAACAAGCCGTTAAACCTCTAGGTTACCCTAGAGGAGGAGTGTTGTCTCTGAGGGTTTTCAGCGGATTACACCCACAAAATCCACAAAGAAAGAAAACAAATGTTAGTGTTTTGAAAATGTATTTTGAAAGAGAGACACGTTTTCGAACTATTTTTGCAAAAATATAAGTGATCTAAGGTCATAAGTCCACCTATAATCATTCTTCCTTAAACTTAGTCTCCATGCAAGATCTTATCTTCAATTAAGGTAAGAGTTCAAAATTGGATTGAATACTTTATCTTTCATAAAATCTAGATAATATGCATACCGTGTTCAGTGAAAATTTCTGGGATTTCAACTCCAACCATCAAGCCATTTATTTATTTATATATATATATATTTTTTCTGCTTTTTTTTTCTTCCCTTAGTTTAGGCTTTCTAGTTTACCCTTGTAGCGAGCCTTTAACCGATGACTCCCAAACCAGACGGTCTTAGGGCACCAGATGAGAAAACATCCCTGGTTTAAGGTCTCGAGTAAAAAAGGCCACAAAACTAAAGGGGATTATTTATTTCCTTTACCACCGTTAGGCGTGAATAATCATGCTTCTTGAGGCACAATTCTCCAGCTTAATAGGTGATGTTTTATTTATATTTTTTTTCTTTTCTTTTTTTTATTTATATGGCATTTTTGGTCTTTGTCTCCATCCCAAGAAATGTGTAAGTGTAAAGTGCATATTATCTAAGGCAAAAAATTCAAGATAAAAATATCTCACCAATTTTTCTTACTTAGCCTATAATTTTAAGCAAGATCTATTATTTCAACTAGGTTTAAGATGTCATAATTAAGGCTTTCTTAATTCCTAAGATACATCTTAATTTTCTTAAAAATAGATCTAAACTTTGTCTCTTATTTCAAAAAGTTTTTTTTTATTTTATTTCTAAAAGAAAAGGTAAAATCTAAAAGAAAGTGGAAATTCTATAACAAAAATAAAATCTAAAAGAAAATGGAAGACCTAAAAAGAAAAATAAAAATCCTAAAAAATAAAAAAGCCTATAAAGAAAATAAAAAATCCTATGTTAGTACATACCCCCCCATACCTATCTCATGCATTGTCCTCATGTATGCAAGATAAAAAAAAATAAGCATGAAATAGGTAAAAGGTAAGAAACTACCCCCTCTGTCGCTTTGGACCCGCGATGGTGCTAGGTCCAGCCGACTGTGATCTCCTCAGTGTCGCCTCAATGTATTTGGATACTCAAGATAGATAATGCATGAAATACTCAAGATAGGATGAGAGTATTTGGCACCCCTAGTGCGTGAGGAAGAGGAATTGCTATGAGTGCGTGGAAGATGACTTTATTCAAACAAACTGTGTGTTGACGAGTCATTAAATCATGTATAATTTGCAACACAGGTCTGTTGAATGTGGAGGTGTGGTCTAGCCCTAAAATATTGCGTTGGATCCAACGTCCAACGCAATGAACATTTCTAAACATGGTGCTAGCCTTCAGCCCACGATCCTGCTCAGTACAACGAGCCCCCATAACAGTCATGTAATCTATAAGCGGGAGAGGCTCGCTGTGTTGTGTGATGGATGGGACAGTAGTGACTTCCTCAAGAAGAGGAAGCGTGACAAGTAGGTCTCCTGTGGGCATGTGTACAGTGAACTGGTACATGTGTGGATCAATCGATGCTTGGTCAAGATGAGTGTAAAACATTGTCACCAGTTCGGGACAATAAAATGCATCGGTCTCAGTGTTGTCGTACACTAGCGAATACCAATTCCTTGCCCTAATTCTCTCTAAAAATACATGCCCATATCCATTCACATCACATAAAATCCGCCCAAAGTCTTTCTCAATAAAAATAGATGGTGCCATGATATGAATCAAGATCAAAAAGCAATAAAAAGGAAAGATTTGGAATTCGAACCGCCCCCGGAATTCGTGGGGGGAAGAAATTTGATCTCTGCAGTGGGTACAGAAAAATCTGATGAAGATGTAACACCAGATCGGAGAAAAACGCTGGAGATCGACTGGATCAGAAATGGCGTTGCTCAGGAATCGTCAGAAAAGCCGCGGAAGCTCGGCTATTGCCGTGGAGTTGCGGCAGAGTAAAGAAATCTGAGGAGAGGAAAAATTGCAGTGGCGGCGCTGGAGAAGGATTTTTGTAGATCTGAGATTATGTTTTCGTTTGAGGGAGGAAATGTGTGGAAGAGGGGCTATTTATAGAAGGAAAAGAACTTTAGAATCCCACTTCTATCCTAGGTTAAAAACGAATTTACCCTAGGGATTTGGAAGTTTTGAAAATAACTTTGACCCTAGGGACTTGGAATATGAGGAAACCTAGGAATTTAGAAAGATTTTGAATTTGGAAAGTGTGGAAACTTCTTTAAGCATAAAAATCCCTCCTCATTTTTTTATTTTTAATTATTAATTTCTAAAAGAAGTGTAAAAGAAAGAAAATCTAAAAACTCTAAGTTAGTAAACCCTCCCCCCACACTTATTTCATACATTGTCCTAAATGCATCATGATACATGTATGCATGAAACAAAATAGAGAGGGAAGGAGAAAAATTACCTTAAGGTGGTGGTTCCGGTGGTGGTCTGATTGGTCCACGAAACATGGCCCAATCATTATTACGTTTGGTTTTGAGGAACCCACCAGAAATATCATGAATATGACCACTAAAAAGATAAATCCATGGAAGATTTTTATTAAGTACATGTCCCCATCTAATTTCCAAATTTCTAAAATAATTTCAGAGTCAAATTTATCAAGATCCTTGTCCCAGAATGGATTATGAAATGATAGAATGGTCGACTTGGACTCGGGATGGACAGAGAAACTAACACTGACTCAGGAAGGTGACTGAAATCAAGTAAAGGTTCAGGAGTCGAAGTGAGTTCATGAATTGGGTCCAAGTTAAGAAAATGAAGCTCAAATCCACAATCATTTCCCCCAGATGGAATGTGACTATCTAAGATTAGTGATTCAAGTTCAGGAGGGTTGGAATCAAAACTGACTCTAAAATGTTACTCAAATTGGGTAACAAAACAGGAGTTAATAATGATTGAGGTATTTGAACTAAATCACAAACTTGAGGGTCAAAGTCACATTCCACATTGAGTTCAATATCAAAAAATGAAGAACTTGCCAATTTGTCAATGGGATTTTCAGAAGTGTATAATTGGTCAAGTTCAAGATGATCCTCAAGGATGGGTGATTCAATTTCATTATGAATTGGGACAGGATCCAAAGTTGACTCCGGGAAAAGATTGATGTCAGGTAAAGATATCGGAGTCATTATTGAATCAGGAAAAAGAATTGAATCACTAAGTTGGAGTTCAAGATCACATTCCTCATGTAGTTCAATTCCACAAAAATGAGAACTTGCCAATTTATCAATGGGATTTTAAAAGCAATGAATTGGTCAAGTTCAACATGATCATCAAGGAAGATTGGTGATTCAATTTCACAATGGATGGGTACTGGATTCAATAATGACTCGGGAAATGAAGTGAATTTATGTGAAGACACCGAAGTCATAATTGAATCAGGAAGTAGAATTGAATCATCAAGTGGAAGTTCAGGATCATGTTCATGTTCAAGTTCAATTTCAGTAAAAGGAAAACTTGTCAAAATGTCAATGGGATCTGAAGTTTGGACAAGTTCAGGTGAGTGTGCTGAAATTGAATCTTGATTTCCAAAACTACATGACTCTTTGGCTCGGACAGAATGGTTAGTGACATTAGAAATAGGATGAGAATAAAGAGTTTGGATCATAAACTCTACGTCATGATTACGAGTATTTTTGAGTCTGAGTCAAGAATTCAAGCATCTTTTGACAATTCATTGGTTCATCATTTTGTGAAAAAGATGAAGTGTTGTTTTGAAATTGGTGATGAAATTGTGAGTCAAAAATGTGTGGTGATGGAAGAATGGACTCACACAAGAGATTTTACTCGTTTCCAAGGCAAATGGTTGTTCATTAGGAAAAGGTGAAAGTGAGTAAGACTCTTGAAAATACTGTGGAATTGGAGGGGCAAAGGTTTCTTGACGTTGTTGCTCAGCCCTCTGAAGATTGGCTTCTAAACTCCTTAGTAACTCAGATTTTTCTTCAATTGATGGTTCAGAAAAAGGAGTATAAGAAGCGAAATCGGGGAATGAATGTTGTGTATAAGGTGAATATGGTGGACAAGGAATTTGAGAATTTGACTCGGGGTACGTGAATCCCCAATGACTCGGTGAAGAGTTGAAATTATTATGGAAATTATAATTATTAGATGGGGGGTATGGGTCATATTGATTCGGATAAGGCCAACCCGGTGTATTTGGTTGGTGCATATTATAAAACACCGGGTTGGAATTATCCGAATAGAATGGAGTTGGTGTGAAATATGGATTCATGTTCGGATTGAAAGAATTATTATTGTTGAATTCCATATCACAAACAATCACAAACAAAAAAGAAAAATCAAACAACAAACAAAAAGAAAAGAAAAAAATCAAAACCAAGCCAAAAGAATGGTTGACCTAGACCTAGACGACTCCTAACTGATTAGATCGTCCACGGGAGGTTTAGTGTAGACGTAGACCACAAGTTAATCAGCCAGGGAAGGGCAAGGTTGGTGGGAGGTTTTCCGTCAGAGACGTTCCTTAATTAAGTAACAGCAACCTTCGGGCTTTCGGCCCTCAATCCCTTTCCTAGACACTGATTTTGCAAGAGTCTATTTCCAACACTTTTCCCCCTTAGGATAATCTCCTAGATGAGTCCGAGATGTCCCTAGGGCCAACGTCTATTTTTTATTAAATTAGGCTTGGGTTAGTGAGTGCTGGGATGGTGGTTGTTGGGCTAAGGAAAGGGTAATGAAATCCCCCACCTTATCTTATTTATGGGTTATGCCCTTAAAAATGAATTGTGCAAGTGTACAAAAATATATAACTAGAATTCACTCAAAGCATGAAAATCAAGCAAGAGATGATTCCTAGTCTACATTCAATGCAAAACGTACCTTGCCTCCAACACTCTTCAACAATAAAAGTAAAGGAATTGAAAGACACGTGCCTAGATTGCAAATGTCTAAACAATTTTTAACAATTTCAACCAATTTTTTACTGTTGATTAAATTAGCAGGTAATAGGTGAAAAAATACAGGAATTCAAGTATAGCAGCAGATGTATTTTGCAGAATCAGAGCCCCTGCAGAAATTAGGTCAGTAGTTATCTCCTTCTTGCCGCAGAACCGCGGCTTTTGCCGTGGGAACGCGGCAAGTCAGAGGGCTTCTGGTCTCTGCTTTCGAGAGCAGAGGCCCAGAGCCACTTATATGTATTCTGCAATGCAAATTTTTCTATTTTCTTCACTTGTAACCTGCAACAGAGAAGAAGATTCGTTTAGTTCTTCACTTTAAAGAAAATCCGTTGCTCTCCCCGGCAACGGCGCCATTTTTTGATTAGGACGGGAAAGGTGTCGTATTGTGGAGTATAATTTGCACACAAAAATATATTCAATGAAAAGAGAGATAAGGTTTAGAAACAACCTCTCGTGCTTAGATTACTCTACAAATGTATGAAAGATGATTAATATACCCTTTCTTATCTCCGTTATAGCATAGGGCTATACCGAGTCGATTCTCAGGGAGAGCTAGCGATAGAAGCGTTACGGTCCGTAGTGAAGAAAGTAAACGAGAATTCTTCTATGCTTATAAGAATAAAAACAAATGGGAAAATGAAACGAAGAATGGATGGATATATTCATGGTGGAAAATGTAAAAAGAAATCAAGATCAAGATTGGTTTTGGACTAACAACTAAAAAGAAAGTAAACTTGAAGAAGCAAACCATGACAAGTTTACCTTACTACCTTACCAACACTTACTAAACTCCGTGATAGTGAAGGCGTGCCTCATGTTGATTTCATCGGCGTAGGTTTGTCTTGTGTGTTGATCTAATTACTTTCTCATGTAGATGAAGGGTGGTTTAACCATCGGAGAAGAGAAGACCATCCAACTTGCAAGATGAACTAAAGCAATCACCCATGAGTTAGTGAAGATGGCAAGGCTAGTGGTTAGCTAGTACATGGTAGAAAAATTAGCTACAAGCCATTAATGAAGAAAAGCAAAGCATGAAGTAAATTGCAAGAAAGTAAAGAAAGCAAGTAAAGAAAGCAATTAAACTAGAACCATGCTTCAAGTAGAGAAGTAGAGAATGGATTAATCCTTGCTTCAAGTTGTCACTCCTTGAAGATTACAAGCTCTCTCTCTCTTACAATCTCTCTCTTGCATAGATTTCTAGGGAAGAAGAAGAGGGATCTAAAGAACTAAAACCTAGAGAGAAAGCTATGAAAAATTATAACATCTAACAATTTCTCCTCTCTTCTCCATTCAGTCTTTTCTCGCAGGTCAGGTGCAGATATTTATAGGCTGAGAGAGAAGCTTCAAGAGCCCTTTCTGTTGGCGCAAAATCCGGATCTCAACAACCCTGGAACTGCCGCGAGCGCGCGGCAAGGGCGCGGCAAAACGGATTCTGTTGGGAAACAGAATTCTGTTGTAGGTTGGTTGAGAGGCTATTATCCACCTGGCCTTCTAGAATCTTCAATTGGCGTGCGGATCTCTCTGGATTCTGATTTCAAATCTTGGGCTTTATTTTAATCTTGAATTTAATCCCTTTAATTATTGCTAATTAAAGTGATTATTGGGCTTTCTCTCATTTGAGTGTGGACCTGCAAATATATAGAGAAGATGAGTAAAAATCATATATTTATTTGCAATATGCATGGGGATTATGTGGTAAAATATGCAATATTGTGTATCAATCAGCTGCTATGACAGTAACTGCGCCAGAAGTGCTGGCGACCATCTCAGCTTCTGTCGCACCTGTCGTTGATCCTACTCCTGCACGGGATGAGTTGATTCCCATCCCTCGCCCTGTGATAGAAAGGGGATCTGGGAGTACATCAGCAGAGTTCTCTCCAGCCAATGATATCATGGAGGAACTGGCACGTCAAATAGTGCAGCAGTTCATTGCTTCCATGCGATCATGTATTGACCTCATCCTCTCTGGGGGCAGTTCTTTCGAATTTGCCCGAGTGCTTCTCGAGAATTTGATCAGGAACATCAGTCATACTGGAGGTCCTTCACAGGCTAGGGCGTGTCTGCTGCTGGTGGAGCAGTTGGGGAGTGATCTGAAAGGGCGTAAGTCTTTGGAAGACGCTGGCTCAGTTCACGAGGCCCGGCAACTCTGAATAGGCTTCTTACTGCTCAGGAACAAGAGCGAAAGGAGATGGAGGAAAGGATAGCTGAAGAGACCCACCATCTCTAACATTTCCATGCTAACCATCAAAGGCTGATTGGCGATTCAAGGAATCTGAACTCGTCATGCAGAGCGCAGAGCAGGTTATTATCACTGCTCGGGCCACCATAGCTAAAGCAGAAGCCTTGATTGCAATCAATGAGCAGAAGCTTGCCACTGCAGGAATAAGCTGGAAGGGCTGGAGGCTGCTAAGATGCAGGTTGAAGAAAACCTCTCCACTCACTCCTCCAGGTTGGAATCCCTACGAGCGCAGCTAGCTGCGAGGAGATTTTGTCCTAGGAGGAGCTGCGGGTCCAGGCTCTCATGGAGGCTGAGAAAGCACGTCAGCACGAGATACATCGCCTCCGAGAACAAATCCGTTCTTTGGCTAATCAAGATTATTAGCCTTCTCTTTCTTCTCTCTTTTCTTTTTTTTTTGGTTTTGTAAAGAAGAGGGCACTCCATTCATCAAGAGTTTTTGTATTACTTTTATCATTTTTGGCTTAAATAATAAAAGTCTTTGAGATTTTGCTCCATCTTCATTGTTCCACTGTAGATGAATCTAATTTTTTTTTAGCTGCAGTCTTTGGTTGTGATCCTTGACTGACTCTGAGTAAACTCAGGCTGAACTGAGTTGGCCAAACACGGCCCTGATTTTGTAGTGGAGACGCAGTCCCAGGAAACGCGACTCTGACCTGCAAATTGAGACGCGGTTCAAGTTTGTGCCAAGGACGCGGCTTTGGTTATGAAGGGTGCGGCTCCCTGAACGCAGCCCTTAACTCTGTCCAAATGCAGACTTCAGGATGCAGTGAGGACGCAATGTTATGCTCCTCCAAAGCTGACGCATAGAACTCAGCTGATTAATAGGGACGCAGTACTGTCTTTGTGGAGACACGTCTCTAGATCCTTGACTTAGTGCACACTCAAATTATATTGAGTTTATAATAAGAACGCAGTTGTCGTCTTGCAATGTAGACGCAGCTCCAGGATACCCGTGGTACTTGCGAATGACATAGGCCTTCTTTGTTGTAGGAGCAAGTCTTAGGACGCAGCTTTCTAATTTTATGTGACTTCAAAGCGCGACCCCCAGTATGGGTCCCTCTTTGCTAAGGGGGACGCAGCTCTGAACTGCTCCGAGAGACACGGTCGCCATTAACTAGAATGAAAAAGGACGCCGCCTTCGTATTCACAAAGGAACGCAAGTTCCTGGACGTAGTTCTCGGGTCTGCGTTTGGCGTAACTTCCCAGGCGTTATATGCAGCTTGTCATAAAGATTTGTTAGATCTTTAATTATCAAATCGACGTTGACGTTTGGGGACTCGCGTCATCCGATGTTTCCCGAAACGGCAGTCCACGCGTCAGCCCTTCATTGGGTTTAGGCATTAATGCTTTTGAATGCCAAATCAGCGCTGGCGGTTGGAGACTTGCGTCTTCGATGCTTCCCGAAGCGACAGTCTACGTGTCAGCCCTTTATTGGGCTTTGACATGCATGCGGGAATTAAAGCCGACGTTTCTGATTAGTGAACCATTAATTACAGGCTTTATGGGTTGCCTATAAATAGGCCTCACCCTCTTCTTTTAGCAGTCCATTACTTAGACTGCTTTCCTTTGAGAGCGAATGCTCTGAGGGATTCCACCTTCTCCCTTCAAGGACTTTACCTGGGGCTTGCCATCCATGGACGATGATGACTCAGAGCTTTCATGCTTCTGTTTAATCTCTCCAGAAGATTATCACTGTCAAGTGATTTCAAGATCGAAAAGCGTGTCTTTGAGCATCCTTTAAGTCCGCGCCTTGATGCAGAAAGTTCAACCCTTAATGGGTGTTTCTGCGGGTATGACTTCCTGGTTTGCCATGAAATTTTCAGCCCACTGGGTTTCAGTTCCGCCATCTCTTAAGGAGATTCACCTTATTGACCTTCTCCTGAAGTCCGGCTGGTGCGCCCATTTTTTTTTGAGTTGGGTCGTTGAGAAAAACTCTGACCCGGGATTCTCTGGACACGAGCATAATGGACTCTCGCACCTGGACTGCGGGCTTTCCATACAGAGCTTGCGTCTGAGGCTGTAGACTTAGAAGAATTTCAACCTAGGTCGAAAGTTTCAGGCCTGAATTTTGCAACTCCTGTTCGTCAAACAGGGAGACGGCAATTTTCGCGTCTGATTCTCTTAGCGCCTCATACCTTAGACGCAGACTGCGTTTGAATTCTGTGTGTATCACAGTTTTGATCGCGTCTGTTTCTACCGCCGCAGAAGTTTGGTTCACTGTGCGGGTCATTCCTGCGTCTGCAGTTTTTCGCAATAGCTGCGTCTGTCTCTTAGTTTTTCTTATTGAAATATACTAAGTTTCAGATCTTCTAACTTTTGCTTTTTGCAGGTAGGCTTAATCATCCCTTTTCATGTTCGCTGGGCCCTTGAGAGAATATATCGGCCAGCGAAATTGTTCGACGGTCGACCACTGGAGAAGAAGTCATGGGCCCTGACACTTGCCAAGATCTCTTCAGATTCAATGCACCGGTCATGCTTCTTGGCATAGCATGGTCAGAGTGAGGATGGCGGTGGATATAGTGGTGGGTATGTTCTTGGATTCTCCCTTCACCTACCCCAGAAGTGACATCGATGAGAACTCCATGCTCATTGGATGACTTTCTGGTGGTGGAGATGTTCATCAATGAAGGATCATACCCCACTTCGGATGGTCAGGTGGAATCAGAGTGCTCAACCCACTTTTGGCGCCCTTCTGAACATCTTGTACTTGGAATTGTGAGCAGCTTCAAGGAGTGAGTGCAACCTTTAAGAGAGAGAGGGACTTCTTTGTACTCCTTTATCTGTAACACTCAATCTTATCGAATAAGAGAGCGCTTTGTATCACTTTCATATGCTGGATATAAATAAAAGCGACACATTTCTTTTGTCTCCTTCTATTGTCTTGAACTCCCTTTTTGTATTGGAAGTCAGACGAATAGAAGTAAAGAACCTTTGACCTGTCAAAATTATGATGATAATCTTAACGAGTCAAATTTTGTAGAGAGAGATCCTATTTCAGGAACTCAACAACGCTGTCAGAGGTGTGATATTAACTTGAAAAGGGATAATTTTTGTGGACCTGCCACTCTATAACGGAGAATGACAAGCTGAATTTGTACCCCCAGAGAGGATGAACTTTTATCAGAGGTTTGGGATTAACTTAATTAAGCTCAGCTGGGGAGTTAATGAAAAACACTGTTAACGGTGTAATGTTAACCTAACAATGTTTTTAGGTAGACTTGTTGTTCTATTGAGGAGAATAACAAGTGCGACTAGATTCGCGGGGGATCTAGGAAAGTCTTTACCGTTAGAGGTATGATATTAACTTAACGGGTTGAACGTAGTCTTGTCAGAAGTGTAGTATTAACTTGATAAGGATGTGAGTCAGAGGTGTGATATTAACTTGACTCAAAAGCATTTCAGTTTTGTTTGGGAAAACTGAAAGTGTCACTGTCATAGGTGTGATGTTTAACTTGGCAGTGAGAGTAATGCTAGAGGTGTAATTTTGAACTTAACATTGGTCATCTCGACTTTAACAAGGAAGTTCAAGGAAAAGTCATGGCTTTAAGTGTATTGTTGAACTTAGCAATGACTTGGAAGCTAGAGGTGTAGTATTAAACTTAGCATCGTTCATTTCAGCTTCGATCTGGAAGTCTGAGGGAAGATGACTGTCAGAGGTTTAATATTGAACTTGGCAGTAACTTGATTACTGTTAGAGGTGCAATGTTAACTTAACAGTATATTGTCAGAGGTGTGGTATTAACTTGGCAAATTTGGACTTGCGATATGAGCAATTTGAGGGCCTGCCATTCTATTGATGAGAATTGACAAGTGAAGTTTGGAGGGCCAGAGGTATAGTATTAACTTGGCAAATTTGAAGGTTCGCTACTCCATGTAGAGTTGACAAGTAAAATTTGTACTCGATAGGGAGTATTGAAAATTTTCGTTACCAGAGGTATAGTGTAAACTTAGCAATGACTGTATTTTGTAGACCTATCATTCTGTGTATGAGAATTGGTAAGGGATTTTGGAGGAGAGGGTGGAATTACATCTACTTAGGATTTTTAGCAAATCCTGAGCTATCACCGGATTTGAGGTGCCTTTACCAACTACCGTTTGAGTTGGGCTAGCCATGCTATTCCCCTCAGCATAGTGAGTTGTCGAAGACTTGTGTTGGGCTTAGAAGCCAACATTTTCCTCTGTCCTTAGCCGTCGGAGGCGTCGGATGTTAATGAAGATGGGAACATTAGAACCCAGGGTTTTTAGCAAACCCTCAGCTGTCAACGGATTTGAGGTGCCTTTACCAACTACCGTTTGAGTTGGGCTAGCCATGCTATTCCCCTCAGCATAGTGAGTTGTCGAAGACTTATGTTGGGCTTAGAAGCCAACATTTTCCACTATCCTTAGCCGTCGGAGGCGCCGGATGTTAATGAAGAAGCTCTTCTTGTTTTGATCAGAGGTGTATTTTTAACTTGATCATCAGAGGAGTACTATTAAGGATAGTACTTCTTCAAGAATCTGCCATTGATCGGCATCATGAGTGTATCGCTATTTGAGGTCATGAGGCGATATGATCTATTTGAGTAGACTGACTCTACTACAAATGGTCCTTCCTATTTGGGCTGGAATTTTCCTTTTGTCTTATGTGTCATCACCATAGGTCTTCTGACGGCTAAGACAAGATCGCCTTTCTTGAAAGTTCGCACTTTGACTTTCTTGTTGAAGGCTCTGGTAATCCTGACTTGGTATAGCTCGATTTGTTGTTGGGCCTGCAGACGTTTGTCATCTAAGGCTTCCAATTCTTGGAGTCGCCATCGATGCTTCTCCTCATTTGTCATTGTAACGCCCCGATCCTAAGGATACGGAGACGTTATGGCGACGCATATACGCGAGGGAAATACCCCACGTATATGCGCTAAGCTTAAATTGTAACCTGAACAAGCTATAAATCAGAACTATAATAATCAAGGATCACTGCAATAATACATATAAGACTACACATGATAGCAATGAATAACAGGAAGAAAATGACAGCTGAAAAGAAGTCAAAGATGATATACAGGAATCAAAGAATAATAATAAGAATAAAATGCAAGTATACCAGAATCAAAGGGAGAGGACCCAAGCTCCTCGCAAGGCGTACCGTCTCATCGAATACCTGCACACTAGAACAACCGTCCAATAGCTGGACGTGCAAACCCAGGGTCGTCAGAACGCGACCATAATGAGTGTGTGTGTAAAGGGGAAACAGCTCGTGCAGAAGAAACCATGTGCATATAATATAGTAAGAACAACTGCAGATAGAAAGACTAAATAACACAATAAATAACTGAACAGTAACACCTATGATAAACATGAATACAGGTAGCAGACAATGGCACAACTGTAAATATGCAATCAATGTCAAAATAGGTATCCATCACATGTCACTAAACTGGTATCCAAGTCTGGTCATAAGTCTGGTCCTGGTTACAATCATGTATACAGTCATGTGTCATAAGACAAGGGTAACCATTCAGGGTATAATACAATGTGTTCATTCAAGCCAATCAATAACAATCAGTAGTGTTCTACGTTATCTTTGTCACTTTCCCACCGGCGTCCCACAACATCCGACAGTTCACCCTGAAGCCCGCACATCCAGTAGAACTCATTCGAACTCCGATATGCGGGTATCATTGTTCGAATAGGGAAAGAGAACCAAATAACATGTGTCCTAGGGGTTATCATCATACAAGTGCGTGTGGATGCTAATAGGCACTGAGAATGCAATATCACGCTAACACCAGGCGTCACGTACAATAGATAGCCTACAGATTCAAGAGGTGGCCCCCACAGATTCAAGAGGTGGCCCCCACCATGTGTATGGTGTGGCACTTTGCTCCGTGTGGCACTTTGCTCTGAGGGAAAACAAGATTCTAGAGGTGGCCCCCGTGGATTCAAGAGGTGGCCCCCACCATGTGTATGGTGTGGCACTTTACTCCACGTGGCACTTAGTTCCTTTCAAGATCCGCCGGACGCTAGCATGATTGTGGGATACATCCTCGTCAATCCCGACACCAGGCGGCAAACCGCCGGACGCCGGTCTGACTGTGCTATTAACAGGTCAACTGTGCACGAGACATGGGTACAGGGGGTACAGGAGTACTAAATGTCAAGTAACAGTGATACAGTCATATGTCAAGGTCCAGTGAAAGGTGTCTAGTGTACAGTCAGTTAGGTAATGTCATCAGTAACAATCAATACCTTATGCCATTTCAATTACTGGGATGCTACGGGGCGGTAACAATATCAGTACAGTAATAATCAATCAGTAATCGTATACACGGTGAACAATATCAGTAACAGTAACAGTAACAGTAACCGTGTATACGATGAACAATAGGACTGTACTGTGGTTACAGTCAAACAATCATTTCCCAGTAACTTCAATAACATGGATAAAATAACAGTAACAGTCTAGCTACTGCTCAATAAACAGTCTTAACTAAAGCTGATCATAATCTCACCCATCCATACTAAGAGATATCATTATCTATTCCATCAACTTATATTCCCAATACTATCCTTGCAAATCGTTAAGTATCAGTCCACATCAGTGTAAGCCAAAACGGTAAACTACCATATCAATGAATCTGCAATTAGTCCTCTCCTCAACACCAATATGTTCTAGTCCTATAACCACCAATAACTGAGATCAATTCATAACTGTTATCAAATTCCAAAATGTAGATCACCATCATAATAAGTCATCTCTGATAACTGAAATAGTCAATAACTAATCATGAAGTATATAGTATGTCCTCAAAATCATCAAGTCAACATATACTGAATCATATCGAAGTAAGGGAATCATCCTCAAATAACTTATGGTCTAGAATATCTACTCTTGATACTCAACATCAACAACATATCATCTATCAGATCCCAAATGCCAACAATGTCCATCTCATCTCGAAACAAGTCAGGCTCCAATAAAAGGAATATAGATTCTGGATAACCTCTAACTCAAGATCAATCTACCTCACAACTCAACTAAATCAATCATATCCGATATGTCCTCAAATATCCAACTAAATAAATCACGTCTAATTACTGAACATCATTCAATGTAAATAATATAAGTCTAGATCAATCCCGAGTCATTACAACCAACTCATGATTCCAATAGTTCCAATCAATCCAGTATCAATACACATCACGTAATCTGACACATTAATCACCAATCCGACATACATCAACAATAAGCAGTACTAGTCCTCTCACTCAAATATGTAACTCTAATTCATAAGTATTCACAATCACCACTTCTATTAATGATTAGTCATAATATCCCAACACTCAATATTGCAACATATCATAACATGTATCTAAGTTCTAACATAATAAGTCAAGTCATTCCATCATATATCCATCCATAATATATCCCCCGATATCATACACACTATCTATATCCATTACACAACTCATGGGTGAAGTCCACAATCCAATAAAAGAGCTACTCATAGCTGTCAGGCCAAGTTAGTCGACTAAGGGTGATATACAAGTCGACTAGGCATACTGTTGGTCGACTACTAACAATGTCAAGTCGACTAACAGAGAGATACAGAGAGTTCACACTACCAGGTTCACCTATTAGTCGACTAGGGAAAAGGGTAAGTCGACTCATACATGGATTAGTCGACTAGGCCCCTGGTCAAGTCGACTAATCCCTCTACCAGAACAGATATCAGGGACACATCAATGCCTGATCTCTCACACAATAAAACACGTATGTATCTCCTCTCTTACACATATCAATGCACACAATCACTACTTTACTTTATGCACAAGTATACAATTGAATCATAATAGAAGCAAATACATATATTTACAAGGAATCAAAAAAAGGAGGAGAATACACTCACATTGGGGAATCTGGTCGTCGCCGGGCGAGTTGCCGTTACGGTTACTGTGGTGCCGCTCTTCGCTGTCGGACTGCATAGGACGGTAGCCAGGATCCTGGGGAAGACCTGGCTGCAATCTGGAGGTCTCGCGCTCGCCGGAAGGGCCTGGAACTGCCGCTCGCTCGCTGTCTGCGCTGCTGGTCTGGATCTGGATCTGCTATGCGCGTCGCTGGGCGAGTCGCTGCCGCGGTCGCTGTGGTATCGTTCCTCGCCATCGGACTGCACGGGAGGGTGGCCAAGGCACTGGAGAAGGTCACCGTGTCAGTCTCCGACGAAGGGCTGGCGTGGATCGGGAGAACTCGCCACTCGCTCGCTGCTGGAGGAGCAGATCTGCTGCTGTCCAGATCTGGATTCGGCTGCCGAGTCGCTGTTGAAGGATGCCACGGGCTGTTGGTTGCTGTTCGGGTCTGCTGGGGAACTTGGCTGGCATGTTGGCGGTGTTGCCGAGTCGCCCGTGAGGGGATCTGGTGCTCGTCGGAGGTGTTGCACAGATCTGGACAAGGGGCTGTCCAGATCTGCTGCTGTTGATCTGGGCTGGAACTGCGGCTGCTGCTGCTGGTGGTTGCGCAGCCTGCCAGGGGGCGGATCCGGGCTGCTGCTCTGGTCTGTTGTCGGTGCAGAATTGCGGCAAGGAGAGGGGCGCATTCGGCTTTGGTTGCTGGTGTTGCGACAGGGCTGCAGCCAAGGGGAAACGGCTGTTGCCTGGAGAAGATCCAGCCTGGGCTGCTGCTGGTCTTCTGGTGCGCAGCCAAGGGGAAATCAAAGGCAGGGGGCGGCGCAGTTGTGCGTGGCAAGGAGGGAAGGGGGGCGGCAGCAAGGGTTGGTGGGCAGGCCAGGGAAGAGGTGGTGTGCGGCAGCAAAAAGGGGGATCCGGGGTGTGCGCTTGGCAAAGATGGAGCGGCCAGATCAAGGGGATTGTTGCGGCCAGATCTTTGGAGAAGAAGATAGGAATTAGGGTTGATTAGGTTTAAAGGTTATATGAAGAGAGGAGGCCTTGGGTTTGTTGGGTTCGGACTGGGCTCGATTTAAAGGAGACTGAAGATTAAAGGGTAATGGGCTTGGGCTAAGTAATGGTTAATGAAGAGAGCAAAATGGGAAAAGGGATAAAAGATATCAATCTAAATAATAATTAATAATCATGGTAATAATAATATAACAATTATAATAGATACATATACTTGTATAATTTCAAATAAACAACATATACACTACAAGTATATACATGTATTTATACACCTGTATCTGGTAGGCTAATTTACGGTAATGAATAACGATAAATTCAAATATGGTATATTAGTTAGGGGTACTACAGTCATCTCCGCTGTCAAGGCGACGGGTAGAGACAGAATTTGGATTTTCAGTGGAAGCACGGCTTCACACCCATATACCAAAGGAAATGGCGTAGCTTTAGTCGGGGTTCGCACAGTTGTGCGATAGGCCCATAAGCATTCACCTAGCTTGTCGTCCCAGTCACGCTGACTTTTGGAGACGAATTTCTTGAGAAGTTTGCCAATGGTCTTGTTGAAAGCTTCTGCGAGACCATTAGCGACGGGATAGTATGCCGTTGAGGACACACTCTGGATTCTGAACTTAGCGCAGAATCTCTGGAAAGCCTGGCTGATGAACTAGGGTCCATTGTCGTGGACGATTCGCCGAGGTACACCAAAACGGTAAATGACATGATGTTTGACGAATTTGATCACGTCTGATGACTTTACCTCCTTCAAGGGAACGACCTCAACCCATTTGGAGAAGTAATCGGTTATGGCCAAAATAAATCGATGTCCTTTTGATAATGGAGGGCTGATAGGGCCAACTACATCCATCCCCCACATTTTAAATGGCCAGGTAGAGGTCGTAGAGTGAAGATACCCCGGCGCTTGATGGATGAAATCGCCATGCACTTGGCAGGCGTGACATCTTTGGCATAAGTGATGGCGTCAGCAATCATCTTGGGCCAATAATATCCCAATCTTTGGAGTCGGTATGCAAGTTTTGGGCCAAGTTGATGGGCTCCACACATGCCGTCATGGGCTTCTTTCAATACCTCCTGTGCCTCCTTTTGTGAAAGGCAGCGAAGCAAGATCCCATCATGCGATCGACGATACAGTGTTCACGTAATCGCATTATAGTAGTATTTGGGGCTTTCCTTCGAATGGCAGCTGCTTCTTTGGTGTCCTCAGGCAGGATGTCATACAAGACATAATCAATATAAGGGAATCGCCAGTCTCTATGCTCTGGATCGGCTGACGACTCGAGAACTTCTTTGCCTCGACAATCTCCTGTTGGCTCCTGGTAGTCCTCAGGAACAATTCTCGGGCAATACAGGTCATGGCTGTGGACAAATATTTTCTCTACCGCTCCAGCTGGAAGAGCTAAAGAGGCAGCGAGAGACGCAAGTGCATCTGCATGCGCATTTTGCTTGCGTGGCACATGGTCAATGTAAAAGTTGGTGAACTTCTCGGCCATGTAGACAGTTGCGTTGTAATAGGGTACTAGGTCTTCATGTCTGATTTCGTACTCCCCACGAACTTGGCTGACGATGAGTTTGGAGTCACCATATGCCTCGAGATTTTTAACGCCAATCTCATCGGGGAGTTGCATCCCAATCAGAAGGGCATTGTACTCCGCTACATTGTTGGAGCAAGGTTCGGTTAACGAGACAGCTCGAGGAATCACATAGTTCTCTGGGGAGACGAGTACTACTCCTACTCCTGCCACTATATGTCCTTTTGGGTTTGTTCTCGATGCACCGTCAAAGAAAAGTTGCCACACTTGCCTTTCGAAGGAAGTCTGAGTCTGGCAGGCTTCAGCGACCTCATCTGGGAGATCCTCGTAAAGTTTGGCTGCCCTCGGATCTGGATGCTCAGTTAGGAAATCCGCCACCGCTTGTCCTTTAATGGCCTTTTGTGGTAAAAAGTGCATTTCATATTGGGATAGCAATATGGCCCATTTTGCCAGTCGGCCGTTTAACGATGAAGGCTTTGTCATAAGTAATCTCAAAGGGTTGACTTTTGATATGACGTTTATAGTTTGGCCTACCAAATAGTGTCGCATTTTCTGAATAGCAAACACCAATGCCAAACATTCCTTCTCGATCGGGTTGTACCAATGCTCGGCTCCGATCATCGTTCTACTCAAATAGTAGATTGCTTGCTCTCGTCCTTGATCATCATTCTGAGCTAGTAGAGCTCCTAAAGAATGATCCATCGCTCGGACGTATATCAGGAAAGGTTTTCCAGACACCGGAGCTGCAAAGACTGGCGATTGTGTGAGGTACTGTTTAATTTCCTCAAATGCTTGCTGGCAAGCGCTGTCCTAAATGAACGAAACACCTTTCTTCATTAATTTGGAAAAGGGTTGGCATCTTCCGGAGAGATTTAAGATAAACCTTCGGATGTACGCCAATCGTCCTTGCAATCCCCTGAGCTCCATGAGGTTTCTCGGAGGTTGCATCTCCTGGATAGCGTGAACCTTTTCCGGGTCCAAATGAATCCCCGTAGAGGTCACTACAAACCCTAGGAATTTTCCACTGGCCGCCCTCAGGAAGGACTTGGTGGGGTTTATCTTCAATTGATGGGCCCGCATGATGTCGAGACAACCTTTAGATCAGTTATATGATCACCTTTAGCGCGGCTTTTTACTGCGATGTCGTCAACATAGCATTCCACCGTTTTGCGCATTTATTTGTGGAAAATGGCATTCATGGCCCTTTGATATGTTGCCCCTGCATTCTTCAGTCCGAAGGGCATGACGGTGTAACAGTATACCCCCAGTGGTGTCCTAAAAGAGGTATGCTTTTCATCATCAGGATACATTTTGATTTGATTATATCCTGAGAATCCATCCATGAAGGACTGTAACGCCCCGATCCCGCAGGTACGGGGACGTTATGGCGACGTACATACGCGAGGTAAAAACACCCTCACGCGTACGTTAAGCCTCAGTACAGGACATAGCCTCCATAGGTATACGAGTTCCAGCATGAGATAAGTACAAGAATACCTGCAGAAAGAGGTTAGCAATCATAACAGATAGAAAAATAGGGATAAATGAGCTAACAGGAACAAATATAAAGATACCTATGGATGGTCTCGATGATGAGTCTCCTATGTGAATCCAGGGCACTATCTGATAATACGGTAACTCGGATCTCCAACCTGGGCACGCAAACCCAGGGTCGTCAGAAAGCGACCTAGTGAGTGGTAAAATGAAGAAGGCAATAATATATACAATAGTAACACAAGCATGATAATAATATATAATACATGAGGTTGTAATAGTGATATCATATACTAAGCATATAAGAAGCAGTAGAAATATAGAAATATGTCATCTTTTAATACCATCACTACCTAGCCGGTTATCATCGGGTCACGAGTCGTATCCAGTTTATATCATAAATAATGTCGACTAGTGGTGACGTGATAGAAGTGAATATGCAGGTGAGCATATGCAATATGAACATGCAGGTGAGTATAAGCACTATAATCACAATACTGTGTTGTGCATCTACAGTAATAATGTCTGCAAGGTATACAGAAAACAGAATAGATGCAATGCAGAACATGCGTAGTATGCCACCACAGAAAGAGTAACATGTACCAGGTAAAGTAACAATTGGTTACATATAACATGATAGCAAATCAAGTATCAGGAACAGTACCAGTACAACTAAACAATCGTATACATGTATCAGGCAAGTCATGTTCTTTATACAATAGTAGCAATCAGTACCGCCTGCTATTTTAATCAATCTCTTCCAGTGTCCCATAACACTGGCAGTTCATACTGGAGCCCGCACTCCAGTCGAACCCATCCGGACATGGCCTACGGGTACCATTATCCAAACGAGAGAGTGACCAAATAACAAGTGTTCCCGACGTCACTATTGTGTATACTGTTTTATTATGTTAATTGGAAACCCATGGTCGAGGAGTTCTTATCGGGTGGGTGTATCCCGTACATACCCGGGACAACGGCCTTATCAGATCCCTGGCTGCTGAGACCAGGGCCAGCCCGCTAGAGCTGTAACATGTAACGGGAATCTCAATGAGCTAAAACAATAACGGGATGCTCATGAGTAACAGATGGTAGCCAGCACTACCCCGTCCCCTACAGTGGGACAAACAATGGATCCAAACATCCACCCGATATGATCTAGTCAACCGTCAAGTCTCCCCCATACCCAAGTTCTCTTTATGATCTGATATATCAAGTATACAATGTAACAAGAACCAATACAATACATGATACGGGTAACATGATAACTGGACCAGAGCTCTGTTGATAGCATAGAACAATATAACGGGAAACGGGAACAATATAACGGGAAACGGGAACAATAGATGTGGAAGTCCACATATCGTATATCAACAGCTCTCATGTCCAGTAACGGGAGCATCCATGTCCGTAATAGGAAACAATCATATAACATAAATACGGTAACATGGAACAAGAATACATGTAATATGAACAGGAATCCATATGACAAGAATAAAGAAACCATACATGTATGTATCACAGTGATATGCTGATAAGTCATGTAACGATGATAACAATATATTTCATGACGGTATCCGTGAAGGAGTGCATTTATATGTCGGTGGGACATGGATATGAAATGAGAGTGTGACGTGTCATAGTCTCGGTACAACAGGTTCATGTCATAACAGCGGTCAGTGTCTCATATCATGTACAGTGAACTACAGTATCCGTGTAATGAGGAGAACAATAATATGAAATGCGATACTTAGTGTACCAGTGGGTCGGTAAGTGTTGTAACATTGTTTATAATGTCGTAACTATGACCAATGGGGATTTACCGGTAATCATGTTTTATTTCAATAAAGCAACTAAGTTCAATCAATATACTAAAATGGCAATTTATAAAATAAAAACACTCACAAATTGGCCATAGGACTGTATCTCACTTTCCCACGATCGCAACAGATCCAGAATCGTCCGAATCGGAGTCCGGATGCTCCCGATATCGCCCGAATACTAAAATAAATCAAAATGGGTTAAATATGTAATAACTGAAAATATTCAGGGGGCTATTTGTAAGTTTTCAGGGGCCCCAAAGTAATTTAGAATTTCACAGGGGCTAAAATGTAATTTTACCTTTAACGGGTCGGGTTTGGATGTAAACGGGTCGGGTTAGGATTTGAACCCGCACCCAAACCCATTTGGGTTTCTTCTCAAAGATGCAACAGCAGCAGCAGCCGCACGGCTGCTGCTGCCGCCCTTGAGCATCCACCGCCCGGCCGCCCGGCCGGCGTGGCTGCCCGCCGGCGCCGGCGCAGCTCCAGGCCGCTCCGGCGTCCAAGGCCGCCGGCCATCCCCACCGAGAGAGAGAAAGAGAAAGGGGTGGCGCTTCCCCCGCCCCCCCACAGCCGGCCTTCCTCCGGCCGGCCTCCGGCGCCGCCTCCGGCTGCCCGCGCCTGGCCGTCGGTCATACAGAGAGGGGGGGAGAGAGAGAGGGATGAGAGAAATGGAGGGAGAAAGAGAGTTGGGTTTTTAAAAGGGGGGAAATGGCGGTGGGAAGGTTGGAGAAGGATGGAGAAAAAGAAAGAAAAAGAAAAGAAAGATTAAAAAAAATTAATATTTTATTATTATTAAATTGGCCCGATATTCGACTAGCTCCGAACGGTGCCCAAAAATTACAAAAAATAGAGAATATTATCTGAGACGTAATATGAAAACGGTTTGAAGAAATGCAATACGGTTTGCAAATTAAAAATCCTGGAAGATGACACCGATACCGGGCGACACCGGTTTGGCCCGATTTTCGATAATATCAGAAAAATCCCCGAAAATACCCGAATGTAGAAAATACGATTCTAAGATATATGGTGAAAGCGGATTCTCAAAATACAACTCCGTTTGTGAAATAAAATTGGTAAAGCCAGTTATCGGTATCGGTCGACACCGATTACAGAGATTTTCCAAAATAGTCCAGAAAAATCCAGAAAAATCCTGACAAATCTTAAATATTATAAAATGATTTTTGAAACTGAAATCGGCTCAATCGAACTACCACGGAGGTCAAATCAATTTTGTACGTCATATCGCATACGGATACTGTGATACGTACACCAGGGATCAGGGGGTTACATTTCTCCCCACCTTACAAAAAATTGCGTCCTCGCAATTTCCATTCAGGGGTGAGAATAATATTATTACCCCAAAGTCGAAATGTTACGGGTCCACGACACTTCCGCTGTGCACTCTGCTATCTATAAGGAACTCGGGATGGAGAAGTATGGTAGTGAACTAGTCCGAACGGATGGGAAGCAAGACGATGCAAGGAAAGCAAGAAGAAAATCGGATGTACTAGAAGGAAGGAAGGAATACAAACGAGTCAAGGAATGAATTGTCAAGGTCATGGTATTCTTGTACTCGTTGCTGGTATCTCAAATTCAGATACAGATAAGCTTGCATCTGCATCTGCTTGTACTGTTGGTAAGAGCCAGAGCATCGACCTAGATGGTTACCCACACCAGGTGTGAACCTAGACTCTGATACCACTATATAACGCCCCGATCCCGCAGGTACGGGGACGTTATGGCGACGTACATACGCGAGGTAAAAACACCCTCACGCGTACGTTAAGCCTCAGTACAGGACATAGCCTCCATAGGTATACGAGTTCCAGCATGAGATAAGTACAAGAATACCTGCAGAAAGAGGTTAGCAATCATAACAGATAGAAAAATAGGGATAAATGAGCTAACAGGAACAAATATAAAGATACCTATGGATGGTCTCGATGATGAGTCTCCTATGTGAATCCAGGGCACTATCTGATAATACGGTAACTCGGATCTCCAACCTGGGCACGCAAACCCAGGGTCGTCAGAAAGCGACCTAGTGAGTGGTAAAATGAAGAAGGCAGTAATATATACAATAGTAACACAAGCATGATAATAATGTTGGCCCAAAGGCCTATCACCCTAGTTTTGATGATGATCAACTCATGAAGTTATGTTTACTAATGATCTTGTGTTTAACTAGTGACAGATTCATTATCAAGATCTTAGTAGGTGCATAGCTCAACAAAGGATAAAATGTCAAGATTTGGAGCTAGCACGGCGTGATCTAAGGAGTTTTGGATCAAGCTTGGACCAAGTCAAGAAGATGAGAAGACTTCAAGGGAAGACTTCAAGATCAAGACTTGGACCAAGTCAAGAAGATGAGAAGACTTCAAGGGAAGACTTCAAGATCAAGACTTGTGTCTAGGTTTGTTTTTATAAGATTTTGTTTTAGTTAAAATGTAAAGGATAGAATAGATTGGTGGATTGCTCAAGTCATATCACACACACACTCTTAAAATTTAATTGTCTTTTCATAAAAGAATTTTTAGTTAGAAAAGACTCTTTCATTTTGGTAAAAAGGTTTTCATTGGACAAAATACATGTCTTGGTTTTTGATGTTACCTATATACATATCTTTCAAAACCAAGTTTAGTGCTTTATGTCAAAAACTAGATATTTCATCTTGATTGTGTAGTGGATCATATCCATACACACTATGCTTTAAAGTATATCTTGTTTTTGTATTTGATGAAAATTTGGAAAAACATGTTGTTTTAGAAAAACAGTTTTTTTATTATGAGCCAATATTTCCAAGTTACAAAAAATAGTCAAATCTTTAATAACATGCCTTGATTTTGTGCAAGCATGTTTCTATATCACAAAACTATTTTTTGTAGAATTTCTAAGTATTTATGGGATTTTTTTATTAAGCCAAAAAGACCAATCTTTAATCCCAAAATTTTCAGGTTCTGGCAGTTCTGATTTTTCAGAACTGACAGTGGCCGGTCGACCGGGTCGGTCGACCGGACGTGCACAGACGTGCACGCCTGTGTGCACTGGAGAACGGTCGACCGTGCCGGTCGACCGCTTCAGAGAGTCTGCTCTCTGGAAATTCCGGTCGACTGCCCCGGTCGACCGACAGAGAAGTAATTCTCTGCTCCAGGTGCGCGGTCGACCGGAGGCTCCAACGGTCGGATTTTGACTGTTGGCGGTCGACCGGACCGGTCGACCGGCAGCTCTGACAGAGCCCAACGGTCAGATTTTTCTGGCCTCTATAAAAGGGGGTTTTGTCATTGTTTTGAGCTAAGATTTTTGGAGACCTTAGAGCCTGTTTTCTCATATTCATTTCAGAGGTTTTTCTCCACAAAAATAGTGAGCTAATACTTCCAATCAAAAGGGAAGATTTTATAAGAGTGTAAAAGTGATTTCTTGAGATTTTCACCAAAGATTCTTTCCTTACTTTCTCACACAAACACTTGAGCATCCATTGAGCTATTCATCCTATAGGTGTTGTAGTGAGAGTTTTTATAGGTGATCAAGTGTTTAGATCACCAAGATTTCATCTTGTACTTTGAGGAGACGGGCAAGTGTGCTCGTGGTTGTTTAGGGTTCGGGTGAGAACTCTTGTAGCTTGAGGTGCGGCCTCGACGAGCCGGTGGGCTTGTGGTGTGTAAGGGACTTTGGGAGTCCGAGGGCTTGTAGGTGTTGCGGCACCAAGGAGAGATCCGGTTGGATCGTGCATAGTGGAAATCCTTCGTGTGTCGAAGGCGGGGATGTAGAACAAGTGTGCTCGAACCTCGAAACAAACCCTTTGTGTTTGCGATTGCTCACTCTTGCTCTCTTACTCTTTTTGTCTCACTTATATCTTGCATTACTTTATAGTCTTTATCTCTTATATGCATGATATACCTTTGTGCTCATAATTGCTATACTTGCTTGGGATTGTTATTAACACTAGTATTCAACCAAGAGAGCCAACGCGGCACCTCAACCCATTCAAGGGGAATCTAGAGGAGTTTGTCCAGAGCCTCGCAAGGGGAATTCGGCAACACTCTTGTGTTATACATAAGTGTTCAATTAAAAAAAGTTTAATTTGGTCAACTTAGTTTTAATTCCGCATTATTTGTTCACAAGTGACCATTAGATTAGCCATCACCTATTCACCCCCCTCTAGGTGATCTTACAAATAATATATAATACATGAGGTTGTAATAGTGATATCATATACTAAGCATATAAGAAGCAGTAGAAATATAGAAATATGTCATCTTTTAATACCATCACTACCTAGCCGGTTATCATCGGGTCACGAGTCGTATCCAGTTTATATCATAAATAATGTCGACTAGTGGTGACGTGATAGAAGTGAATATGCAGGTGAGCATATGCAATATGAACATGCAGGTGAGCATAAGCACTATAATTATAATACTGTGTTGTGCATCTATAGTAATGATGTCTACAAGGTATACAGAAAACAGAATAGATGCAATGCAGAACATGCGTAGTATGCCACCACAGAAAGAGTAACATGTACCAGGTAAAGTAACAATGGGTTACATATAACGTGATAGCGAATCAAGTATCAGGAACAGTACCGGTACAACTAAACAATCGTATACATGTATCAGGCAAGTCATGCTCTTTATAAAATAGTAGCAATCAGTACCGCCTGCTATTTTAATCAATCTCTTCTAGTGTTCCATACCACTGGCAGTTCATACTGGAGCCCGCACTCCAGTCGAACCCATCCGGACATGGCCTACGGGTACCATTATCCAAACGAGAGAGTGACCAAATAACAAGTGTTCCCGACGTCACTATTGTGTATACTGTTTTATTATGTTAATTGGAAACCCATGGTCGAGGAGTTCTTATCGGGTGGGTGTATCCCGTACATAACCGGGACAACGGCCTTATCAGATCCCTGGCTGCTGAGACCAGGGCCAGCCCGCTAGAGCTGTAACATGTAACGGGAATCTCAATGAGCTAAAACAATAACGGGATGCTCATGAGTAACAGATGGTAGCCAGCACTACCCCGTCCCCTACAGTGGGACAAACAATGGATCCAAACATCCACCCGATATGATCTAGTCAACCGTCAAGTCTCCCCCATACCCAAGTTCTCTTTATGATCTGATATGTCAAGTATACAATGTAACAAGAACCAATACAATACATGATACGGGTAACATGATAACTGGATCAGAGCTCTGTTGATAGCATAGAACAATATAACGGGAAACGGGAACAATATAACGGGAAACGGGAACAATAGATGTGGAAGTCCACATATCGTATATCAACAGCTCTCATGTCCAGTAACGGGAGTATCCATATCCGTAATAGGAAACAATCATATAACATAAATACGGTAACATGGAACAAGAATACATGTAATATGAAAAGGAATCCATATGACAAGAATAAAGAAATCATACATGTATGTGTAACAGTGATATGCCGATAAGTCATGTAACGATGATAACAATATATTTCATGACAGTATCCGTGAAGGAGTGCATTTATATGTCGGTGGGACATGGATATGAAATGAGAGTGTGACGTGTCATAGTCTCGGTACAACAGGTTCATGTCATAACAGCGGTCAGTGTCTCATATCATGTACAGTGAACTACAGTATCCGTGTAATGAGGAGAACAATAATATGAAATGCGATACTTAGTGTACCAGTGGGTCGGTAAGTGTTGTAACATTGTTTATAATGTCGTAACTATGACCAATAGGGATTTACCGGTAATCATGTTTTATTTCAATAAAGCAACTAAGTTCAATCAATATACTAAAAAGGTAATTTATAAAATAAAAACACTCATAAACTAGCCATAGGACTGTATCTCACTTTCCCACGATCGCAACGGATCAAGAATCGTCCGAATCGGAGTCCGAATGCTCCCGATATCGCCCGAATACTAAAATAAATCAAAATTGGTTAAATATGCAATAACTGAAAATATTCAGGGGCTATTTGTAAGTTTTCAGGGGCCCCAAAGTAATTTAGAATTTCACAGGGGCTAAAATGTAATTTTACCTTTAACGGGTCGGGTTTGGGTGTAAACGGGTCGGGTTTGGATTTGAACCCGCACCCAAACCCATTTGGGTTTCTTCTCAAAGAAGCAACAGCAGCAGCAGTCGCACGGCTGCTGCTGCCGCCCTTGAGCATCCACCGCCCGGCCGACGTGGCTGCCCGCCGGCGCCTGAGCCGCTCCGGGCCGCTCCGGCGTCCAAGGCCGCCGGCCATCCCCACCGAGAGAGAGAAAGAGAAAGGGGTGGCGCTTCCCCCGCCCCCCCACAGCCGGCCTTCCTCCGGTCGGCCTCCGGCGCCGCCTCCGGTTGCCCGCGCCTGGCCGTCGGTCATACCGCCGGGGAGAGAGAGAGGAAGAGGGAGAGAGGGGGGATGAGAGAAATGGAGGGAGAAAGAGAGTTGGGTTTTTAAAAGGGGGGAAATGGCGGTGGGAAGGTTGGAGAAGGATGGAGAAAAAGAAAGAAAAAGAAAGGAAAAATTAAAAAATTAATATTTTATTATTATTAAATTGGCCCGATATTCGACTAGCTCCGAACGGTGATCAAAAATTACAGAAAATAGAGAATATTATCCTGAGATGTAATATGAAAACAGTTTGAAGAAATGCAATACGGTTTGCAAATTAAAAATCCTGGAAGATGACACCGATACCGGGCGACACCATTTTGGCCCGATTTTTGATAATATCAGAAAAATTCCCAAAAATACCTGAACGTAGAAAATACGATTCTAAGATACATGGTGAAAGAAGATTCTCAAAATACAACTCCGTTTGTGAAATAAAATTCGTAAAGCCGGTTACCGGTATCGGTCGACACCGATTACAGAGATTTCCAAAATAGTCCAGAAAAATCCAGAAAAATCCTGACAAATCTCAAATATTATAAAATAATTTTTGAAACTGAAATCGGCTCAATCAGACTACCATGGAGGTCAAATTAATTTTGTATGTCGTATCGCATACGGATATTGTGATACGTACACCAGGGATCAGGGGTTACAAGGACATTCGCTCGAATCCACAAGTGTTGTCAATCATGACATCTGTGATTGGCAGTGGGAATTCATCCTTGGGACAGGCCTCGTTTAGATCACGAAAATCAATGCAGATTCGGATCTTTCCGGTTTTTTTAGCAACGGGGACGATGTTGGCTACCCAATCAGGATGTTGTTCTTCCCTAGTGAAGCCAGAGTCTATAAGCTTTCTGACTTCTGATTGGATTGCCTCCATCATTTCTTGACGGAACCGTCGCTGTTGTTGTTTGACGGGCTTTACATCCGTATTAATGTTGAGGCGGTGCATAGCCACACGACGATCAAGTCCAGGCATGTCTTCATAATTTCAGGCGAAGTCGTCTATATATTCTTATACAAGAGATATTAGACCCTTTTTCTCCGAAGGTGACAGGCCTTCGCTTATGAAGATGGGCTTAGGGCTAGCCTCATCTCCTATATTGATCTGGACAACCTTATCTTCTGTTGGTGGCTCGCGTTGTTCAAAGCGAGTATCCTAAAGATTGTTCAAGTGTTGGATCCAAGGATCTGCATCGGATTGGATCATTTCTTCCTCTCTGTCTTCCAGATGGCTTGTTGAAACCATATTTACTGAAAGTTCTCTGAAGATGTTGCCGACACTAGCATCTGATTCCCACGAGGACGTGCCCGATGAGCAATCTTGGCCCAATGTCTCTTCAGAGCCAGAGGCTGATGGGATCAGAGTTGACACATAGCCAACCCCCTGCGAGTCTAATGATAACAATCAGGGTTTTCCCTTTCGGCACAAAAGATCGAAGTAGCGTTCTCCTTCCTTTGTCGAAGTTCAACCCTGATCCGCTTGTTAGATCATACCCCATGCTTTTCATCATTCTGAGTGCCTTTGGCTCATAATGATCGAACTGAGGGGATTCCTGCTCGCCTTCTGATTCTTCAAGGGTCATCGGTTCGAATTCAATTCATCCGAAAAGAATTGGTCTTTGGCTTTTCCATCTCGCTGGAACCATGAATATTGATTCTTGCGCATCGCCGGCATCTTGGTGCGTTTCGAAGGATGAATTCACTGGTACATGCAATGATGTCAAAGCATCCATTGCCGACCAGAGATCATCATCCACTTTGGTACTAGTGTCTGACGGACCTGAATCAGAAGCAAACACAGAGAAATACGCCAGATCTAAGTCTTCATTAATATACTATCCGCCTACATCATCGAAGGTATTATCAACATTGGGCTTATTAATGCCCATTACAAGTGGGTCTAGTTCCCAAATGCATTCTTCTTTTTCTGGCTCGGTGTCGGCTTCATTACGAGAGTCGGGCTCCTCTGGTTGTGGGATTTCATCTGTTTCCACAGATTCCTGATATAGGAGAGAATCTGTGAAATAATTCTCAACTCCCTTGAACGGATGCCTTTTGGCAATCAACGTTCGCACCTTTCCACTCCCGTCAATGTATTTCATGACTTGATGGAGAGTAGAGGGAACGATAGAATTACGATGAATCCACGGTCGTCCCAACAGCAAGTTGTAGGAGGTGTCAGCATCTATCACGTAGTATGTCACCTCCGACCTTAGGTCCCCAATCTGGCATTTGAGCTTGATCTTCCCCATTGGACGGGTACTATTGACATTGAACCTATAAATAGTAGTCTGGGTGGCGCTCAAACGGTGAGTAGGAATCCCTAAATGTTGCATGACCCGGGGAGGCATAATGCTCAATGCGGACCCGGGATCTACCTGAATGCGGTTCACCTCAAATGATCCAATATACCCTGCGAAGTAAAGGGGTCAATCATGTTTCCCTTTGACTTGCATATCATCTGCCGTGAAGGTGATGCAGGGAACATTTTAGGAGGTATGGAGGCAATCCTCTACATCTTCCTCTTTTGGTCCGATTGGTACCTGGGTCATGAACACCTCAGCATTAGCTAGGGCCTCTTGTAGAGCTTCTCTGGTCGACTTCGATAGCCTGAGGAGCTCATAAAGGGTAATTCGGGCTGGGAATTGGCCAGTTGAGCCAAGACATCAAAGCGGTAAGGTGCTGCGACGTCTTTCGGGAGAACTTTGGAAAACTGAAGCTCTTTTTGTTTCTCCACGGGCTACTTTGTGGAGGACTTTGCTGACTCTGCAGCGGGTTTTGGAGGAGTTACCGCCATTTCGTCATACTTTTTCAAATATGACTGCCCTGAACGGGTTTCCGCCACCAGTTGACTGGGTTCTGTGGCCAGGACTATCGTCTCCTCTTCTGAATCGGTCAGTGAGGGAACATCAGTCTCCGCTTCCCAAGAAGAGGCACATACCACATTACAGGATGTAGCCTTTGCTTTGCCTTTAGACTTCCTGCTGGTTACAGTGGTCCATTGCTGGCCATCCATAAGGTCGGGATGAACCCACATGACTTCTCCCTGAGGTGTGAAAACGGGTACCAGGCCCTTCTTTTGCTGTTAGTGAGGGTCTGTGTTGACCATTCTCGGCTCTCCTTTTGGTATAGGGACTACTCCAGAAGGTGTTGGAGGTTGCCTTCGAAACTGGAGGAACGACGTCATGTTAGCCGCCACCTTCTTCTGCTCTGGACGGAGTTTTAATACCTCCGCGTCAATCAGAGCCTGAAGGATGTCCTTGAAGACATAACAGCTCTTAGTGGGGTGTCCCAGCATCCTGTGGTACAAGCAGTAATTGGGATTATCAGTTTTACCGACTTCTTCAGGGCGCCTAGCTTCAGGAAGCTTCAGTCGGTTGCTCTTGTTGAGTAATTTGAAGAGCGAGTCAACATGTTCATCCTTGAAGGAATACTGCTTGCTGGTGTAGGCTGTCTAAAAATCACTAAAAGACAAGCCATTAAAAGGCAGAATTTCAAGTTCTAGACGCGAAGACTCAACACCCGCGTCTCAACATCAAGGCGCGTGGGCTCGACACCCGCGTCTCAACATCAAGGCGCGTGGGCTTGACACCCGCGTCTCAACATCAAGGCGCGTGGGCTCGACACCCGCGTCTCAACATCAAGGCGCGTGGGCTCGACACCCGCGTCTCGGTTATAACCGCCCTGGTTATGAGGCCAGTCACCGCCCACATAGCGGGGAGGTCAGCCCCTCGTTGTGGAGCATTTTTAGGGGGCACGTTCACCCTGGAACCCCTATAAATAGCCCCGTCGCTATTGAAGAAGGGGTCAGATTTTCTTTAGTTAGACAACAACAAGACAGAGATAGGAGAAAGAGAGCTAAACTCTTCAACAAGCTCGCTGCGTACGAGTTGCCCTTTGCCTACCTTCTCTTTGAGAGTTTTGGTAGACAGAGCTGTGTTGCTCCTTCTACCAGCCAAAGAGAAGATCTCTGATGATCCCGACGGTCATCCGGTCAACGGAGAACAAGATTCACTCTCCACCGCCACACGAAGAACCCAGCACTAAATAAAGGGAGGATTCAAGACTCAACATCCTCCCTCCCTTGTAATCGGAGTATTAATCCGTTGTAAACTTTTAATTGATTCAAGGAAACTTTACGCGAATTTTTCCTCTGCGAACAAGAGATGGCGACTCCGCTGGGGACTTCATTTGTCACTGATGAGCAAATCGTGGCGCAGGATGACGTCCTTCGTGAGGGAAAGATGGTCGAATCGCTCGTTGTCGAGTTCGACCAGGCAAAGTACGAAGAGTTTCTCTCTTCCGGCTCCAAGAGCCCCAGGACCCGCGTCTGCCACAGGGTCTCGACGGGGAATGCCCCCGAAGCTCGATCTGAAGCTCTCTCGGGCGCTGCTGCTGCCAATTGTGCCAAGCAAGATACACGCGCCAACACCTCTCAGGAGGCCCGCGTGATCTCAGGCACAACTGCTGCTGCGATCAATCGCGCAGCACTGAACACACGCGTCAATGTCTCTCAGGAGACCCGCGTGGTCTAAATCTCTGGTGTCCAGCATCAGGTCGTCGATGGTCTCTCTCCACCTCCACGACGCAACCGAAATGCCGAGCGTCGTCAGAGGAGACGTGCGCGTCAGCTACAAGCTGGAACCTCTGGTTGTCCGACTGAGGCTGGACGCGACGTACAACCTGGCGCCTTGCCCGCGCCACGTCCAGCACGAGAAGTCCGCGTTTGGCGGCCCAAACGCGAGACTCCTCAAGCTAGGTCCTCTGAAGACCAACTCACCAAACGCCAAGGTGAAGCCTCTGCGCCTCATCAAGCGCGAGAGGCACGCGCCCATAAGCGTGGGGCCCAGCAGCCCATCCTCTCTCAAACGTCTCTGCCCCGACGCGCCGAGCCGCAGCGCGGCAATCGCGTCTCGTCCCAACAGAGACGCCTGACGCGCGTCTTACAGCCGCGGCGCGAAAATCGCGTCCCTGAAGCCTGCGTCCAGACTATACAGCACATGGATGCCTCCTGTCTTCGATGTTGTGAGGCTAGTCTCTTCGATCCCCCTCCCGTGGATTTGAGGGATTACTTGACGAAGAAAAGAAGTGCCAATCAGGTCACTTCATCATGTTGCTGCCAACGGCTCATCCGTATGCTTTCTGAGTGCCGTTGTGATTCAGGTGTGCACCAGCAGTCTTTAGTTAGACAGCTGACCCTGATTCCCCCGTCAGCCAAAAGAAGGCGCTCCCATAGAAGGAGAACCTTCTCTGACAATGAGTACCCGGAGCTCACTGCGAATATGACGAGCAGGAGCAAGGGAAAACAACCTGCAGTCAGCTCTGACGAGTCTGACTCTGAACCGGAAGGAGTGTACCGACACACTCATACCCGGACCGGGGCCATTCCCCCGATTGATTATAATGCCTTAGCCCATGGCATTAAAGTGAATGATTCTCACTCCGCCGTAGTGGAATCGCGGGCTTCAAACTCTTCCGTTGAGAAGGAGGCCTCCGTCTACATGACAGGTACTCCTGAGGAAACGACTAGACGTTTAGAACAAATCCAGAAGGCACAAATGGATATGATTCTTTCTCAGCAGGAATCTATCGACTTCCTCAAGTAGATGCTTGCACAGTTGCTCGAAGACAGGAGGAAGTCTCCACCTAAAAAGACGAAGGGCAAAGGGAGAAAGGGAGAAAGCTCATCTTCCGAACCTTCTGAGGAGAGGCAACGATCTACTTCTAGTTCGTCCAAATCCTCGTCGCAAGTAAAGGGCGACCAAGACCAGGGAAAGGCTCATGCTAAAAGAATGAGTCAATTGGAGCAACGCCTCGAGGCCCTTACCAACCGTAAAGGCCTCCAAGAAGCTGGGGTGGTCCGGCCCTATCCTGCTGAATGGGACTTGGTTCCATACCCGTCCAAGTTCAAGGCTCCAACCCTTCAAGCATTCGATGGGAAAGGGTCACCCAACCAACACATCTACTACTTTAAATCCCAAACCGGGAATGTAGTAGATAACGACGCCATCCTGGCTCGTCTATTCATCGGCACCCTGAAAGGGCTGGCCTTTGAATGGTTCATGAAGCTCCCAGAAGGTTCTATCAAGAACTGGGGCGATTTGGAGAAGCTTTTCTTAACGCGCTTCTTCGAGGATGACTCGGAAGTCACGATGCCCACCCTTTTGGCTACTAAACAGCGAAAGGGAGAGTCCGTCAAGTCTTTCGTGGAAAGATTTCGGAACATGGCACTCCGATGTCCGAGCGGCATGACCCAGACCACACTGGTGGAAATATGCCGCCACAATCTCCAAACCTCACTCCTTGCTCAAATAGGAGTTGCTGAAAGCCGCACCTGGAAGCAATTAGTCCAACAAGGTGAACAGGCTGAGGAGATTGTCGCCCGCGTCAGAGTGGAGGAAGGTAAGCCCAGGCCGAAAGGTCGACAAGGCGTGCGCCAGATACATCCCTCCAAACAAAGCGGAAGGATAACTTGGCAGCAGAGACCAAACCTCCTGCTAAACCTCAACTGGTCAAGGGAGGTGGCTCTTCAAGCCAACCACGGGCCAACAAGCAATATTCCTTCAAGGAGGAACATGTCGATTCACTCTTTAAACTACTCAACAAGAGTAACCGACTGAAGCTCCCTGAAGCTAGGCGCCCCGAGGAGGTCGGCAAGACCGACAATCCCACATATTGCTTGTACCACAGGATGCTGGGGCACCCTACCAAAAGCTGTTACGTCTTCAAGGACATCCTTCAAGCTCTGATTGACGCGGAGGTGTTAAAGCTCCGACCAGAGCAGAAGAAGGTGACGGCCAATGTGACGTCAGTTCTCCAGTTCGGAAGACAACCTCCGACACCCTCAGGAGTAGTCCCTATCCCAAGAGGGGAGCTGAGAGTGGTCAACACAGACCCTCACCAGCAGCAAGAGAAAGGCTTGGTACCTGTCCCCACACCTCAAGGGGAATTCATGTGGGTCCACCCTGACCTTGTCAATGAACGGCAATGGACTACTGTGACCAACAGGAAGTCCAAAGGCAAGGCAAAGGCTTCATCCTGCAATGTAGTGTGTGCCTCCTCTCGAGAAGCCGAGACTGATGATCCCTCGTTAACCGATTCTGAGGAGGAAACAATAGTCTTGGCCGCGGAGCCTAACCAACCGATGACGGGAACCCGCTCAGGACAGCCCTACTTGAAGCAGTATGGCGAAACGGCGGCAACCCCTCCACAACCAACTGCAGAGCCAACCAAGCCCTCCACAAGACAACCCGTGGAGAAACAGAAGGAGACTCGATTTTCTCGAGCCCTTCAGAAGGGCATCACGGAAGGATCTACGGTGCCTTACCGCTTTGATGTCCTGGCTCAATTGGCCAACATTCTGGCGCGGATTACCTTGTATGAACTTCTCAGACTATCAAAGTCGACTAGAGAAGCTCTGCAAGAAGCTCTGGCAAATGCTGAGGTCTTCATGACCCAGGTGCCAAAGGAGGAAGATGTAGAGAAGTGTCTCCAAACCTCCCAGAATACCCCCTGCATCACCTTCACGGCAGAGGATATGCAGGTTAAAGGGAAGCATGATCGACCCCTGTACTTCACAGGGTATATTGGATCATCCGAAGTGAATCGCATCCAGGTAGATCCCGGGTCTGCATTGAGCATCATGCCTCGCAGAGTCATGCAACATCTTGGGATTCCCACTCACCGTTTGAGCCCTACCCAGACGACCATTTATGGGTTCAATGCCAATAGTACCCGTCCGATGGGGAAGGTTAAGCTCAAATGCCGGATCGGAGATCTGAAGACGGAAGTGACATGTTACGTCATCGACGCTGATACTTCCTACAATCTATTGCTAGGACGACCTTGGATTCACCGCAACTCCATCGTTCCCTCCACTCTCCATCAAGTCATGAAATACATTGACGAGGGTGGAAAGGTGCTGACATTGATTGCCGAAAGGCATCCATTCAAAGGGTCGAGAATTATTTCACAGACTCCTTACTGTACCAAGATCCTGTGGAGACGGATGAAGTCCCGCAACCGGAAGAACCAGACTCTGGCAATGAAGCCGACACCGAGCTGGAGGAAGATAAGTGTGCGTGGGAGCTAGATCCACCTGTAACGGGCATTAGTAAGCCCGATGTTGATAATACCCCCGCTGATGATGTAGGCGGTTGGTACATTAATGAAGAATTGGATTTAGCGTATTTTTCTGTGTTTGCTTCTGATTCAGTGTCGTCAGACACTAGTACCGACGTGGATAACGATCTCTGGTCGGCAATGGATGCCTTGACATCGTTGCATGTACCAATGAAATCGTCCTTTGAAACATGTCGAAATGTCGACGATGCACAACAATCAATACTCATGGTTCCAGCGAGAAGGAAGGGCCAAAGACCGATTCTTTTCGGACGAATTGACTCCGAGCTAATGAATCATGAAGAATCAGAAAGCGAGCAGGAATCCCCTCAGTTCGGTCATTATGAGCCAAAGACACTCAGAATGATGAAAAACATGGGGTATGACCTAACCAGCAGACCCGGGTTGAACTTCGGCAAAGGAAGGAGAACACTACTTCGATCCTTTGTGCCGAAAGGCAAAGCCCCCGATTATTATCATCGGACGCGCCGGGGGTTGGGCTATGTATCGAAGGCCAAGTATGGCAACTTTTCTTCGACGGTGCATCCAGAACAAGCCCAAAAGGACACATCGTAGCGGGGGTAGGAGTAGTACTCGTCTCGCCACAGAATTATGTGATTCCCCGAGCTGTCTCATTAACCTAGCCTTGTTCCAACAATGTAGCAGAATACAACGCTCTTTTGATTGGGATACAGCTCGCCGATGAGATTGGCGTTAAAAATCTCGAGGCGTATGGCGACTCTAAACTCATCGTCAGCCAAGTTCGCGGGGAGTACGAGGTCAGACATAAGGACCTATTACCCTACTACAACGCAACTATCCGCATGGCCGGAAGGTTCACAAACTTCTATATTGACCATGTACCGCGCAGGCAAAATGCGCACGCAGATGCACTCGCATCCCTCGCGGCCTCCTTAGCTCTTCCAGCTGGGGCAATGGAGAAAGTATTCGTCTACAGCCACGACCTGTATTGCCCGAGAACTGCCCTCGAAGACTATCAGGAGTCAAAGGGAGAGTGTCAAGGCAAAGAAGCGCTGGAATTGTCAACCGGGCCAGAGCTTAAAGACTGGCGATTCCCCTATATCGACTATGTCTTGTATGGCATCCTGCCTGAGGACGCCAAGGAAGCGGCTGCCATTCGAAGGAAAGCCCCTAAATTTTACTACAATGCGATTACACGAACATTGTATCGTCGATCGCATGACGGGATCTTGCTCCGGTGCCTCTCACCAAGCGAGGCTCAAGAGGTATTGAAAGAAGCCCACGACGGCATGTGTGGAGCCCACCAACCTGGCCAAAAACTGGCACATCGACTCCAAAGATTGGTTTACTACTGGCCCAAGATGATTGCCGATGCCATCACTTATGCTAAAAGATGTCACGTTTGCCAAGTGCACGGCGATTTCATCCATCAAGCACCAGGGTACCTCCACTCCACGACCTCTACCTGGCCATTTGAAATGTGGGGAATGGACGTGGTTGGCCCTATCAGCCCACCATCATCAAAAGGACATCGGTTTATTTTGGCAATAACCGATTATTTCTCTAAATGGGCCGAAGCTATTCCTCTGAAGGAGGTAAAATCGTCTAACGTGATCAAGTTTGTGAAACATCACGTTATTTACCGTTTCGATGTACCTCGGCGAATTGTCCATGACAATGGACCCCAGTTCATCAGCCAGGCATTCCAGAGATTCTGCGCTAAGTTCAGAATCCAGAGTGTGTCCTCAACGGCATACTATCCTGCCGCTAATGGCCTCGCAGAAGCTTTCAACAAGACTATTGGCAAGCTTCTCAAGAAGTTCGTCTCGAAAAGTCAACGAGACTGGGACGATAAGCTAGGTGAATGCTTATGGGCCTACCGCACTACTGTGCGAACCCCAACTAAAGCCGCGCCATTTTCTTTGGTATATGGGTGTGAAGCCGTGCTCCCACTGAAAATCCAAATTCCATCTCTACGCGTCGCCTTGACAGCGGAGATGACAGCCGAGGAGAAGCATCGACAGCGACTCTAGGAATTTGAGGCCTTAGACGATAAGCGTTTGCAGGCCCAACAACAAATCGAGCTTTACCAAGCTCGAATTACCAGAGCCTTCAACAAGAAAGTTAAAGTGCGAACTTTCAAGAAAGGCGACCTAGTCTTAGCCGTCAGAAGACCCATGGTGATGACGCACAAGACAAAAGGTAAATTCCAACCTAAATGGGAAGGACCATTTGTAGTAGAGTCAGTCTACTCAAATGGATCGTATCGCCTCATAACTTCAAATGGCGATACACTCATGATGCCTATCAATGGCAGGTTCTTGAAGAAATACTATCCTTAAATGGTATTCTTCCGCTGATCAAGTTAAAAGTACACCTCTGATCAAACATCCGACGCCTCCGACGGCTAAGGATAGAGGAAGATGTTGGCTTTCAAGCCCAACATAAGTCTTCGACAACTCATCATGCTGAGGGAAATAGCATGGCTAGCCCAACTCAAACGGTAGTTGGTAAAGGCACCTCAAATCCGTTAATAGCTGAGGGTTTGCTAAAAATCCTAAGTGGACTTGGCTCCACTCTTTCCTCCAAAATCTCTTACCAATTCTCATCCACAGAATGGTAAGCCTACAAGATACAGTTGTTGCCAAGTTAACACTATACCTCTGGCACTCCGAATCCCACCTGTCAGTTCTCATCAATAGAATGACAGGTCCTCAAATTGCTCATATCGCAAATCAAGTTTCTGTCAAGTTAATATCACACCTCTGACAAAATTACTGTTTGAGTTAACATTATACTTCTAAACAGTAAACCAAGCTTCTGCCAAGTTAATATTACACCTCTGACAGTCACTTTCCTTCAGACTTCCGTATTGAAGCTGAAACGAACGATGCTAAGTTAACACTACACCTCTAGCATCTAAGTTATTGCTAAGTTCAACAATACACCTATGGCCATGATTCTTCCTCGACTTCCTTATCCAAGCCGAGATGACCAATGCTAAGTTCCACATTACACCTCTAGCATTACCCTCACTGTCAAGTTAAACATCACACCAATGTCAGTGACACTCTCAGTTTTCCCAAAACAGAACTGAAATACTTTTGAGTCAAGTTAATATTACACCTCTGACTCACATCCTTGTCAAGTTAATACCACACTTCTGACAAGACTACTTTCAATCCGTTAAGTTAATATCACACCTCTGACGGTAAAGACTTCCCTAGATTCCCCATGAGTCTAGTCTTACTTGTTATTCTCTTCAATAGAATAACAAGTCTACCTAGAAACATTGTTAGGTTAACACTACACCATTGACAATGTTTTCCCTCAAATCCCCAGCTGAGCTTAATCAAGTGAATCCTAACCCTTGATAAAAGTTCACCTTCCCTGGGGGTACGTGTTCCACCTGTCACTTTTCTTATAAAGTGGCTGGTCCACCAAACATTATTTCATCTCTGTCAAGTTAATATTACACCTCTGACAGTATTGTGGAAGTTCCTGAAATAGAACCTTTCCCTACGGAATTTGACTCATTAAGATTATCATCATAATTTTGACGAAGTCAAAGATCTTCTGCTTCTATGCGTCTAACTGAAGACAAAAGGTTCAAGACAATAGAAAGAGGCAGGAAGAAAAATGTCACTTTTATTTATATTCAGCCTTATGAAAGTGATACAAAATGCTCTCTTATACAATAAGATGGAGTGTTACAATTAAGGAGTACAAAGAAATCTCTCTCTCTCTCTCTCAGAGGCCGTACTCACTCCTTGAAGCCGCATCTGATTCCAAGTGCACGATGTTTGAAAAAGCGCCAAACTGTGGCGACAGTTGGAGCCGATTGCACTATGGTGCATGACGTGAACATCGAAAGAGCCCTAGCTGACTAAGCTAAGAGCAATGGTGTTCTTGAGGTCCGGTGGCAGCAGAAAGCCCTGCAACCCTTCATTCATGAGCATCTCTTTCGCCAGAAGGCCATCCAACAAACATGGAGTGTCCTCGATGTCACTTCTGGGGTGAGAGAGGAAGGGGATGCTAACCACCACTATATCCACCGTAACCCCTCGCCGCCATCCTTACTCTGACCATGCCATGCCAGCAAGCATGACTGGTGCGTCACATTCAAAGAGATCTTGGCGAGGGTTAAGTCCCCGACAAGGGCCATGACTTCTTCCCTTGTAGACGACGAGGACCATGACTTCTTCCCTTGTGGACGAACATCGAACAAATTCGCCGGCAGAAATATTCTTCCAGGGGCCCAGCGAAGGTGAAAAAGGACGATCAAGCCTACCTGCAAGGAATAAACAAAGGAATCAGAACATCTGGAACTTAGTACACTTCAGCGAAGAAAACTAAGTCACAAACGCGGTTATTGCTGAAGACTGCAGACGCGAGAATGACCCACGGAGTGAGTCAAACTTCCGCGGCGGCAGAAACAGACGCGAGTAAGACTGTGATACACACAGAATTCAAACGCGACCTAATTCCACATCCGCGTTTAAGATACAAGGCGCGCAGAGAATCAGACGCCAAAAATTGCCATCTCTCTGTTGGAGGAACATGAGTTGCAAGATTCGGGTCTGAAACCTTCAACCCGAGTTGGAATTCATCCAAGTCAGTGGCCTTAAAACGCGAGCTTCATGAGCAAAGCCAGCGCCAAGCGCCAAAGACTTCTGTACTCGCGTCCAGAGAAGCTTAAGTCGATGGCGCAAATTCCAGAAGAGGAATGCACCAACCACGACTTCGCAAGAAAGTCCAGATGATATCTCTCTAAGAGATATACTAAAGTTCAGAATTGGTTGGGACTAAAAAAGGTCATGGAAAATCAGAACGGCGTACCCGCAGAGGCCTCTATTAAGAGTGTAACTCTCTGCATTGAAGCGCGGACATAAAAGGAGTTCAGAGAGATGCTTTCTGTTATTGAAATCACTTGACAGTGGTAATCTTCTGAAGAGACCAAACAGAAGCATGAAAGCTCTGGGTCATCTTCATCCATGGAGGCAAACCCCTGGTGAGTCCTTTGAAGGGGGAAGGCAGAAACTCTCAGAGCACTCGCTCTTCAAAAAGAACTGGCGTTCAGTCCTTACTTCTGCAAATCAGTTTCAACAGTACACTGGCACAAGCAGACGATCATCCACTCCTGGCTAAAAGCGCGTCCATGACAGACTAAAAGCAATCGGGGAGGTTTAGACTGTGTATAGACACTCAACACGATCAACTCTGGTGGCCTCAAAGAGTTCAACAGTACACTCACGAAGACCAACTCCAGATAAGATCAAACCCGGAGCATTAACAGTCCAGTCATAAAGGCGAATTCAGCTAGAGTCCAAAGTATTTCGAAATCCGTCCCAGTTAACTGCGGAATATCGAAAACTTTGGAGGGGGTTCTGTAGGCTGTCTAAAAATCACTAAAAGACAAGCCATTAAAAGGCAGAATTTCAAGTTCTAGACGCGAAGACTCGACACCCGCGTCTTAACATCAAGGCGCGTGGGCTCGACACCCGCGTCTCAACATCAAGGCGCGTGGGCTCGACACCTGCGTCTCAACATCAAGGCGCGTGGGCTCGACACCCGCGTCTCAACATCAAGGCGCGTGGGCTCGACACCCGCGTCTCGGTTATAACCGCCCTGGTTATGGGGCCAGTCACCGCCCACATAGCGGGGAGGTCAGCCCCTCATTGTGGAGCGTTTTTAGGGGGCACGTTCACCCTGGAACCCCTATAAATAGCCCCGTCGCTATTGAAGAAGGGGTCGGATTTTCTTTAGTTAGACAACAACAAGACAGAGACAGGAGAAAGAGAGCTAAACTCTTCAACAAGCTCGCTGCGTACGAGTTGCCCTTTGCTTACCTTCTCTTTGAGAGTTTTGGTAGACAGAGCTGTGTTACTCCTTCTACCAGCCAAAGAGAAGATCCCTGACGATCCTGACGGTCATCCGGTCAACGGAGAACAAGATTCACTCTCCACCGCCACACGAAAAACCCAGCACTAAACAAAGGGAGGATTCAAGACTCAACATCCTCCCTCCCTTGTAATCGGAGTATTAATCCGTTGTAAACTTTCAATTGATTCAAGGAAACTTTACGCGAATTTTTCCTCTGCGAACAGCTGGTGCGTGGTTGGCTTGAAGAGCCACTTCTCTTGACCGGTTGAGGTTTGACAGGGGATTTGGTCTCTGCTGCCAAGTTATCCTTCCTTTTTGTTTGGATGGATGTGTCTGGTGCACGCCTTGCTGTCCTCTCAGGTCGGGGTTTGTTTTCCTCTGCCCTGACCCGGGCGACAATTTCTTCAGCATGTTCACCTTGTTGGATCAACTGCTTCCAGGTGCGGCTTTCGACAACTCCTATTTGGGCGAGGAGTGAGGTTTATAGATTATGGCGGCATGTTTCCACCAGGGTGACCTGGGTCATACCGCTTGGACATCGGAGTGCTACGTTCCGAAACCTTTCTACGAAAGATTTAACGGACTCTCCATTTCGCTGTTTGGTGGCTAAAAGGGTAGGCATGTTGACCTCCGAGTCATCTTCAAAGAAGCGCGTTAGAAAGAGCTTCTCCAAGTCGCCCCAATTCTTGATGGAGCCTTCCAGGAGCTTCATGAACCATTCAAAGGCGAGCCCTTTTAACGTGCCGATGAACAAACGTGCCAGGATGGCATCGTTATCTACCACATTCACTGTTTGAGACTTAAAGTAGTAGATATGTTGGTTCGGTGAACCTTTCCCATCAAATGCTTGGAGGGTTGGAGCCTTGAACTTGGGTGGGTATGGAACCAGGTCCCACTCGGCCGGATATGGCCGGACCACTCCTGCGTCTTGGAGGCCTTTCCGGTTGGTAAGGGCCTCAAGACGTTGCTCCAACTGATTCATTCTTTTAGAATGAACCTTTCCCTGGTCTCGGTCGTCCTTTTCCTGCGACGAGGATTTAGACGAACTCGAAGTAAGTTGCTCTTCCTTCTCTACGTGTACAGAAGATGAGCTTTCCCCCTCTTTTCGTTTGCCTTTAGACTTCTTAGAGGAGGCTTTGTTGGTTGACTTCCTCTTGTCTTCAAGCAACTGAGCGAGCATCTGCTTAAGGGAGTCGATAGATTCTTGCTGAGCACGAATCCTCTCGAATTATTCCTTCTGGACCTGGGCTTGCTGCTCCAAGCGCCTGGCGGTCTCCTCAGGAGTGCTGGTCATGTATATAAAGGCCTCTTTCTCCATAGAAGAGTTTGAAGCCTGTGACTCTGCAATAGTGGAATACGAGTCATTCACCTCAATGCCCCTGACTAGAGCATTATAATCAATCGGGGGAATTGCCCCGGTTCGGGTGCGAGTGTGTCGGTACACTCCAACCGGTTCAGTGTCAAACTCAACGGAACTGACTGCAGGTTGTTTTTTCCTGCTCCTGCTCGCCATGTTTGCAGTGAGCTCGGGATATCCAGTGTCAGAGAAGACCCTCCTCCTATGGGAACGACTTCTTTTAGATGATCGGGGAATCAGGGTCAGTTGTCTAACTAGAGACGCTGGTTTGCACCTGAACTGCAACGACACTCAGAGAGCATCATGATAAGCCGTTCGCAGCAACATGACGAAGTGATTCGATTAGCACTTCTCTTCTTTGTCAAATAATCTCTCAGATCCGTGGGAGGAGGATCAAAGAGATTAGCCTCGTAATGCCGAGGGCAGTAGGCATCCTTGCTCTGTACAGCTAGGGCGCGGGGTTCAGAGACGCGGTTCTCGCGTCGTGGCCTCAGGACGCGTGTCTGGCGTCTCTGCTGAGAAGAGACGTGACTATCGCGTTGCTGATTATTGCGTCGGAGTAGAGACGCCTGAGAGATATGGGGTTGCTGGGCCCCACGCCTAGAGGCGTGTGCCTCTTGTACTCGACAAGGCGTGCGAGTTTCGCCTTGGCGTCTGGGGAGTGGGGCTTCAGAGGAGCCAACTTGATGAACCTCACGTTTGGGCTGCCAAACGCGGATTTCACGTGTCGGATGTGGTGCGGCAGAGACGCCGGTTTGAACCTTGCGTCCTGCCTCAGTTAGGGGTGAGCATCGGTCGGTTCGGTTCGGTTTTTGCTAATTTTTTCAAAACCGAACCGAACCGATTAGACTTAGTAACCGAACCGAACCGAACCGAGTTAGTTCGATTCGGTTTTCGATTTTTTCGGTTAGGCTCATATATTTTCATCATTTCTTACATTTTTTAATCACCATTATATTATCATACTTTAATATCCTAATCTCAAATATCCAATACCCAAATTAGAAACAAGAAAATACCCTAACCTTAATGTGAATTGAAAATTTCATGTTCTAAAATTTTTACACTGTACTTGAGCTTTTATATCAAAGCTTGCATAATTATTATTAACTTTTACTAACAAGATTACAAAAGAAATAACTATATTAATATAAATATTATTCTCAATTATGATAGTGTACTTAACATGGCTTTCACGTGTTCAATATAAAAATATGATATTGCTAGAACTAATGAGATAAGGTTCCACCTATTTTTTTATGAACTATATGACTCACTAAATTGAATTTAGGTGGGGTAATACATAGGGTGAGAAGTTCGGTTCGGTTCGGGCGGATTCGGTTTTTGTAACCCAAAACCGAAAACCAACCGAACTAGAGCGGTTTGGTTCAGTTCGGGTTCGGGTTTCGATTTTTGATCGGTTATTTCGGTTATAACCGAACTCTGCTCACCCCTAGCCTCAGTTGGATGATCAGTTGTTCCAACTTGCAGTTGACGCGCACGCCTCCTCTGTCGGCGCTCAGCGTTCCGGTTACGTCGTGGGAGTTGAGAGAAACCAACGATAGCCTGGTGCTGAGGAAGAGGATGGATTGGCTGGACACCAGAGAATTTGACCACGCGGGTCTCTTGAGAGACGTTGGCGGGGGAGTGTAACGCCCCGATCTCAAGGATACGGAGACGTTATGGCGACGTACATACGCGAGGTGAAAACACGCTCACGTGTACGTTAAGCCTCAGTACAGTACATTACCTCCACATAGTCATGAGTTCCAGCATGAACTAAGTCCAAGAATAACTGCAGAAAGAGGTCAACGATCATCACAGAAATGAATAATAGGGACAAATAAGATAACAGAAATAAATCACCAAGATACCTATGAAGAGTCCTGATGAGGAATCTCCTATGTGACTCCAAGGTACTATCTGATAATACGATAACGCCGATCTCCAACCTGGGCACGCAAACCCAGGGTCGTCAGAAAGCGACCTAGTGAGTGATAAAATGAAGGAGGTAATAATATATACTATAATAATACAAGTACAATAATAATATATACTACATGATGTTGTACTAGTAATACCATATGTTAAGCATATAATAAGCAGTAGAAATATATAAACATGTCATCTTTTAATACCATCACTACCTAGCCGGTTATCATCGGGTCATGTCTATAGTCGTGTCCAGTTTATAAAATAAATGGTGGCGTGATAGAAATGAACATGCGAGTGGTGACGTGATAGCAGTGAACATGCAGATGTGCGTATGCAAGATACCCATAATACGATGTTGTGCATAGACAGGAATGAATACAGGAAACATAATATATGCAATGCAACATGAACATGAGTAGGATGCCATCACAGAAAGTATAACATGTACCAGGTATAGTAACAAAATATACATGTAACAGGATAACAGATAAAATCAGGGACAGTCACTAGATAGCATACATGTATCAGGTAAGTCATGTCTTTTATACAATAATAGAAATCAGTACCACCCGGTATTTTAATCACTCTCTTCCAGTGTCCCATACCACTGGCAGTTCCTACTGGAGCCCGCACTCCAGTCGAACCCATCCGGACATGGCCTACGGGTACCATTATCCAAACGAGAGAGTAACCAAATAACAAGTGTTCCCGATGTCACTATTGTGTATACTGTTTTATTATGTTAATTGAAAACCCATGGTCGAGGAGTTCTTATCGGGTAGGTGTATCCCGTACATACCCGGGACAACGACCTTATCAGATCCCTGGCTGCTGAGACCAGGGCCAGCCCGCTAGAGCTGTAACATGTAACTGAAATCTCAACGAGCTAAAACAATAACGGGATGCTCATGAGTAACAGATGGTAGCCAGCACTACGCCGTCCCCTGCAGTGGGACGAACAATGGATCCAGACATCCACCCGATATGATCTAATCAACCGTCAAGTCTCCCCCATACCCAAGTGATCTTTATGTTAAGTATACAAGGTAACAAGAACAAATACAGTACATGATACGGGTAACATGATAACAGGACATGAGCTCGGTTGATAGCATAGAACAATATAACGGGAAACGGGAACAATATAACATGAAACGGGAACAATAGATGTGCCATATATCGCGTATCAACAGCTCTCATGTCCAGTAACGAGAATATCCATATCAGTAACATGAAACAATCATATAAGAGGAATACCGGAATCACATGGAACAATAATATATGTAACAGAAATAGTGTTAATATAACGGGAATCCAGGAATAGTCATGAAGTACTAATATACATCATGATCCATGCAAACAGGAATACATAGACAATCAATGCATGTAGGTCGATGGGTCCAGTGGTATAAGATCATGAAGTAACTGTGTATAGCCTAGCCATGTAGCAGTATAATAGCATATCCGGGTAGCTGTAGTTCACGACTATGCAGTAATAATGTAATGATGCGCAGTATCAATGTATGAGTGAAGCATGCACAAGGGACCGCATGAAATAACAGTGTCTGTGCATTAGCCTGTCTGTGGGACGGTGAGACTAGCACATGACATGTCAGTGTCGTGTATCCATGGAACATTGGTCATGAACATGAAATGATATGGTCCTATGTCGTGTATCAGAGGTTGACATGCAATCACTGGTCGAGTGTAGTGGTGGGGCTGTGACGGTGACTGTATCATAGGGATAGTATACAGGTAGCAGTAACGAAGTGACCATGGCAAGTGATGTGAGCAATGTACCTAACTCGCGTGAAGTAGATAGACTCATCTCTTACGTATATGTGATAGTTGTCTTTATCATGAAGTGTCGTTGAAGTACCATGTATCGTGATTTATTCACATTTACGATTTATGGACTAAAGTAGTCACCCAATCTAACATGAATAAATATAATTTATAAAATGAAAATACTCACAAACTAGCCATGGAAAGGTAGCTCTCTTTCCCACGATCGCAACGGATCCAGAATCGTCCAAATCAGAGTCCGGATGCTCCCGATATCACCCGAATACTAAATCATAACAAATAGGGTTAAATATGTAAATAAAATATTAAATGCAAATACTGCAATGTACAGGGGTTTTCTGCAAATATACCTTTATTGGGTTTTGGATGCGGGTTTGGCTCATAACGGGTCGGGTCCAGATCCACAACCCAAACCCATTAACTTAAGTTAAATGGGTTATAGGGTTAACGGGTCGGGTTGGAGGAATTATTGGGTTTTGGGGTTTCAAATAACCCAAATGGGTTATTGGGTTCACAACCATTTAAGGGGTGTGAACCCATAAGGGAGGCGGCAGCAGCAGCAGCAAGCTGCTGCTGCTCCCGCGCGGCCGGCCGGTCAGCCCAGCTGGCCGGCGGCGATCCGGGCCGCCGGCGGCCCCGAGTGTGAGAGAGAGAGGGTGAGGGGGAGAGAGAGGGAAAAAAGGGGAGAAAGGAAAAGAAAAAGAAGAAAAAGAAAGAAACAGAGGAAGAAGAAGAAGAAGAGGAAGAAAAGAAGAAAGAAAAGAAAAGAAAAGGAAAGGAGGGGGCGGCGGCGGCGCCGGCCGGGGGCGCGGCGGCGCCGGCCGTGGGTTGCGACGGCGCCGGCAGTGGGCGCACAGCGGTGGCGCGCCGGCCACCGGCCGCCGGCGGTGGGTCGGGTCCGCCTGGACACAAGAGAGAGAGAGAGAGAGAGAGAGAGAGAGAGAGAGAGAGAGAGAGAGAGAGAGGGGAAAAAGAGAGATTGTGTGAATGAGAGGGGGAGAGAGAGAGATTTTAATGGAGAGAGAGAAAGGGCGGTGATGGGTTAAGGCGGTGGGGACTTCTCCAGAGAATTGGAGAGGAGAAGGGAAAAGAAGAGAAAAGAAAAAGATAAATAAAAATAATATTTTAATATTATCATATTTGCCCAATATTCTACCAGCTCCGAATGGTGCTAAAAAATTACAGAAATTAGAGAATATCATTCTGAGATGTAATATGAAAACGGTTTGACAAAATTCTATCTGGTTTGCAAATTAAAAATCCTGAAAGCTGTCGCTAGTACCAGGCGACACCGGTTTGGCCCGATTTTCGATAAAATAAGAAAAATTCTCAAAAATACCAACACGTAGCTCATGTGATTCTAAGATATATGGTGAAAGCCGATTCTTAAAATTCTACTCCGTTTGTGAAATAAAAATCGGAAGGCCGATTATCGGTATCGGTCGACACCGACTACGGACATTTTCCAAAATAATTCAGAAAACTCTGAAAAATCTAAAATATTAAAAAATGATTTTTAAAACTGAAACCGACTCAATCGGACTATCAGAAAGGTTAAATCAACTTTATACGTCGTATCGCGTACTGATACTGTGATACGTACACCGGGGATCAGGGGGTTACAAGGAGTCACGCATGGCGTGATTGGCCACAACATCCCTCACAGCAGCTGCCTCTGAGAGAGGCTCAGAGCAGATTTCGGGACAAGTCCTCGTAGAGACCCTGCGGTAGGTGCGGGCCTTTGGGCTCTTAGAGCCGGAAGAGAGGAACTCTTCATACTTTGCCTGGTCGAATTCTACGACGAGTGATTCGACCATTTTCCCCTTGTGGAGGACGTCACCTTGCGCCACAACTTGTTCGTCAGTAACGAAAGTCTTTCCCAGCGGAGTCGCCATCTCTAGTTTGGTACGGAGAAAGAATTCGGTGTAAAGTTTCCTTGAATCAATTGATAGATTACAACGGACTAATGCTCCTACTACAAGGGAGGGAAGATGTTGAGTCTTGAATCTCCCCTTTGTTTAGTGCTGGGTTTTTCAAGTGGCGGTGGAAAGTGAATCTTGTTTTCTGTTGACCGGGTGAACGTCAAGAACTTCTAGGGATCTTCTCTTCGGTTGGCAGACGGAGTAACACAGCTCTGTCGACCAAAATCTCAAAGAGATTGTAGGCAAAGCTTAACTTGTACGCAGCAAGTTAGTTGAAGAGTTGGACTCTCTCTCTGTGTGTGGAAGCTCTCAAGTCAAGCTCTTCTCTGATCTCTCTGATCTGATTGACCGACCCCTTCTCCATAGCAACGGGGCTATTTATAGAGGTTTCAGGGGCGAACGTGCCCCCTAAAAATACTCCATAATGGGAGTTAACTTTTCCCATTATGTGGGCCGTGATTGACCCCATAACCAGGGCGGTTACAACTGAGACACGGGTGTCGACCCACGCGCCTTGGTGCTGCGGTGCTAGCTGAGACGCGGGTGTCGACCCACGCGCCTTGGTGCTGCGGTACCGGCTGAGACGCGGGTTTCGACCCACGCGCCTTGGTGCTGCGGTGCCGGCTGAGACGCGGGTTTCGACCCACGCGCCTTGGCGCTGCGGTGCTGGCTATGATTAGCCCTGCGTCTGGAGCTTGGGACTCTGCTTTTTGGTGCCTTGTCTTTTAGTGATCTTTAGACAGCCTACAGGGAGATGTCAAAATGTTCCATACTGCAAAAGCGGAATCACAATGAGAAAACGCATGTAAATATTTTTTATCAAGAGATGCTCTAAGTGCCTTTAGGGCTAGTGCATTGGCCTCTATATGCTTGCTATCACTAAGGTAGGATTCCTTGGTAATGGCAAGGTAAACTTTGTAACTTAGGGCTTTTAAATGGCAACTCATAAGAACCTTCCATATATCAAGTCTAAAGATATCAAACATGGGAGGGCTATCCATGAGTGCAAACTATATGTGTGCAAATACAAATGATAGATTAGCAAAAATCAAGATCACACTCTTAGGTGGTTAAACCTAATATTAGGAGCGTAGGCTCTGATACCAATTGAAAGTACACCTAGATGGGGGTGAATAGGTGTACGGCTAATCTATGTTCAATAATGCGGAAATTAAAACTTAATTGTAACACACTTAGTGTAACCAACGAGTATAGCCGAATTCTCGGTGAAGGGCTCTGGACTAACTCCTCTTAATTCCTCTAAATAAGAGTTGAGGTGCTATGTAAAGCTCTCTTGGTTAAACACAAGTATGGGCACACAAACAACACAAGCATGTATATGATATGATAATATGAATCAATGCACAAAGTAAGAGAGAGTTAGAGAGAGTGGATCAAACGCAAACACCGAGATATGTTTTGAGGTTCGAGCACACAGCTCTACGTCCCCGCCTTCACACAGAAGGATTTTCACTAACTTGTCCACACAGGACTTCCTATACAGGGAAACCTCTAATGAGGATTTTAGGCAATACAATAACCGGGAGTACACAACTCTTCTCTCAAATACAACACAACCTCTACACTTAGAGGCTAGGCACAAAGTCACCACAATATCATCCTCACAATAGAGGGATAGGCACTTAGCCAACAACCACAATCTCTTCTACACTTAGAGGGATTCCAAACCAACCTCCACACTCACCTCTACACAAGAGGGATTCAATAACAAGAAAAAGAGGTTTACAACTCAAGGTGATCACAAAGACCACAAACCCAATCTTTTCTCACTAAATAAAGATCCTATTGATAGGATAGAAATGATAAGCTCAAGTGTGAGAAAACAAAGTGTTTGGAACAAAGAAAAATGCTTGGGAAAAACTCCAAATAGATATAGAAATTTTAGACCAAAAACCAATTCCCAAAAGACAATTTTCTTTGAATTTCCAACACTTTAAAAACAAATAAAGAATAAGAATTTTGTGTTGGCCCAGAGGCCTTCCACTCTAGTTTTGATGATGATTAACTCATGTAGTTATGTGTACTAATAATCTTGTGATTTTAGTTTCAGATCATTAATCAAGTTATTAGTAGGCGATTAGCTTCAACAAGATGATTTGGAAGCTTTCACATGTTGATTCAAGAGCCCGAGCGTCAAAGATCATAATAGCACTTGCTCGGTGGATCAAGGAGTTTTGGATCGAGTCAGCTTGGAGACGGCGCTCTACAAGAAGACATCGGTATCATAGTTTAGTTTTGTGTTTAGATCCAAATTATAAAGATTAGAATAGTATGATATGCTCAAGTTCACAACACACACGTTTCATGTTTTGAGTAATAGTTTTCGATTTTTCCGTTTTTGGTTTAACCGATCTTGGTTTGCATGAATAGATAGATTCAAAACAAGTTTACATGGTTTAATGTATATAAGATTTGTTCTATATACATGCATACTTCAACTTCTTAGACAAACTTAGTTTTGACTTACTTATTCATGTGTTTTATGTTTTGGTATTTTTAACGAAACATATTTTGGAATTAAAGTCAAAAACATGGATATATATATATGTTTCATGTATATAGGATTATATCCATATACATCATGCCTAAATGTTGTTTAATATCATGTTTTTGTATTTGGATAAGTCTTGGACAAAATGTATTTTCAATTCAAAAATCCAAGTTTTAGAAAATACAGTTTTTGATTTTTGGTAAAAATGATAAGACACAAAAATGTTTCAAAATGTTTGTTATTTGTGATGAAATTTTTATCACAAGTTTATATTTCAAAATAAAATGATAAAACTAATTTTGTGTAATTTTAAAGATTTTATGAGAATTTTTAGGATTAAAAATTACATGTTTTTCTGACCAGAACTGCTGCTGCCAGGCTAGGTCGGTCGACCGGACGGTCGACCGCACCAAGTAGCCGGACGACCGTAGCGGTCAACCAACGTGCACGGATACGTGCACGCTGGCTGCCCCATAAGCCGGTCGACCGCACGGTCGGCCGACTGAGAGCAGGTTGCTCTCGGGTTGCACCCGGTCGACCGAGCGGTCGATCGGCCAGAGAGCCGTTGCTCTCTGGTTCTGGGGACGGTCGACCGCCCGGTCGACCGGTAGCTGTCAGCGGTCAAATGTGACCGTTGGCCGGTCGACCGACCGGTCGACTGGTAGTTCATTTTTGGCAGTTTCTGCTGCCAACGGTTATAATTTTCTGGGGGCTATAAATACCCCATTGGAAAGAGGTTTTCTCCAAGATTTTTAGTGCTAATTTTTCCTGACTCTCTAGTATTTTTACAGCAATTAAAAGAAATTTTTGGGCTTTAATTTGAACAATCTATTAGGTGTTTTTTGCTAGGGTTTGGAAAATCAAAGAAAAGGGTTTTTGGGAAAAGTGTTTAATTCAATTTCTTTATCTTGGTTTCTAGTTTTTCCAAGGATTTTCTTTGAGTTTTTGATTTCCATTCCTTTGGTTTTCTCCACACTTGAGCTACATCTACTATCTTATTCTATAGGATCTTTGTGTGGGAAAAGAGATTGTTTGTGGTCTTTTGATCACCAAGTTGTAAACCGCATCTTAGCTTGGCTTTGTACCTTTCCCTCATTGTGTTGAGGAGGTTGTGCTATGGGGTTGTATCCCTCAAGGTGTGAGGTGATCCTTGTGTTGCTAATCCCTCAAGTTGTGAGGTGATTGTTTGTTGGCTTGGAGTTGTGCCTCAAGGAGGAGGTTGTGTTTAAGGAGAGGAGTTGGGTACTCCTTGTGATTGTATTGCCCCAAATCCTCGGTGGAGGTTCCCTTTGTGGGAGTCCTTTGTGAACAAGCTAGTGGACTTGAAATCCTTCACGGTGGTGAAGGTGGGGATGTAGAGCTGGGTGCTCGAACCTCGAAACATATCTTGTTGTTTGCGCTTGATCCCTTGGCTCATACTCTCTCTCTATATTGTGCCTTACATCAATTCATATTGTTCATTCATAATTATTTGCTTCGCTTGTTTAAGTGTGCATCTCTTGTTAATTGCAACTAGTTTTTAAATTCCGCATTAAGTTCATTAGATTAGCATTATCACCTATTCACCCCCCCTCTAGGTGATTTCAATTGGTATCAGAGCCTACGCTCCTGATATTTAGGTTTAACCATCTAGGAGTGAGATCTTGGTTTGCTAATCTTCACTTGCATTCTTCATTTGTACACATTTAGTTTGCACTCATGGATAGCCCTCCTATGTTTGATTTTTCCAGACATGATATTTGGAAGGCCAAGATGAGTAGTCATTTAAAAAGCCTAGGACATCTAGTTTATCAAGCCACTACTCAAGAATCATACCCTAATGCTAGCAAGCATAAAAAGGCAAATGCATTAGCCCTTAAGACACTTAGAGCATCTCTTAATGAAGATCTTTTACATGTGTTTGCTCATTATAACTCGGCTTTTGCAGTTTGGAGCATATTGATTTCTCCCGAGCTTCCAAGGATTATCAACAAGTTGAGAAGATCTAGGAGAGACAAGTCCGACGAACATTGCCTCATGGTCCAAGGGAAAGACTCCCTTGAGGTACAATCGGATTCTCAACTAGATGATAGCTCTAGTTCATATTGCTATGGGTGTTTTGAAGTTCAAAATTTAAATGTAGAACTTGCCTCTAAGCTTGAAAATTTTGTGGAAAAACATGACCTTTTGAAAAAGAAACATTTTGAATTAAAAGAAGAAATGAAGGATTTGTGCTCAACTTTTGAATTGATTTTACAAGAGAAGGAAGAGATTACTAGTGAACGTGACTCACTAATATCTCAACTAGACCTTACCCTAAAAGAGATTGAAGTTTTGAAAAGCAAAAAGGATTGTGATGATGTTGTTAAAAACAATGAGGTTTTATCTTCAAAATTAGATTGTATTTTAAAAGATAACCTTACTTTGAAAAATGAAATTGATTTCATTACAAAAGAATTGGATTTTGTTTTAAAGAAAAATGATTTTTTGAAAATTGAATTGTCTTCACATATTTGCCATGCTAGTGTAGCTTCTTCATCTAGCACACCTATTGCATGCTCCACTTTATCTTCAACTATTGAAAATGATATAAATGTTTTGAAGAAAAGTGTTGATTGTTTGGGCTCCACTTTGAGCCAATGTACTTTAAATCAAACAGGCTAGGAAACCTTGGTTCGTAAGAAACAAGGTCCATCTTTGCATGTACACCCATCACGGTATACACATGCTCATCACGATCACAAAATTCACACTATGTATGCCCATGTGTACACGTGTACACATTGTGGTCGAAAAGGCCACCTTGCTAGATTTTGCTATGATCGTTTATATGTTGAAAATCTAGCAAATAATCTTGTTTGGGTTAGGAAAGATACTAACCCCTATGGACCCAAAAGAAAATGGGTACCAAATACCACCCCTAAAATTTTTGATGTAGGTGTGGGCTCTCGCATCACGTGAGAGTAGCGGTGCCTTGAAGTAGATGCGTTTCGTGCTTAAAGAAAACAATTTGAATGCATCACTTTCAAGGGGAGTTTGGTGGAGAGGACCACCATTAGTTTGGAGAACTAGAGAGGTGCCTTCATCGGTTTTAGTATCGATCTCTAACTCCCGTTTTTATTTACATGCTCTCACATCATTGATTTATAGCATGTCATGTTTTATAGCTCATTATGATTATGCCATGTGATTTAGATTAGTGATATGCATGTTTAGTTATTTGAGACACCTATGGACCTATCTTTGTGTTCTCACTTTATTTTTAGACTAATATGTAAGTTCTAGATCTAATGCACATGCATACACATAATGATCATATGTGTGTTTATGATTTTTTTTTTGTTTTGATGTTAAATGCCATGACTCTTAGATCATTGACATGCATGTATAGCTTTTGAGATCACCCATGCTTATATGGACCCATATGTTGTGTTCTCACTATTTGTTTAGCTATTATGCACATCATAGCTCTAATAGCATGTGGATTTACATAATGATCATTTTTATGTTTATCATGTTGATTTATGTCCCGTTTTATGCCTCATATTTTGAATATACGTTTAAATGTTAGTTTTCATTAAGACTAGAATTTACACTTGTATATATAGTGGGCCACAAATAAATCTTTATATATGTTTGTGCTTGGATGCTTATTTGTACCCATTAGATGTTCTACTATAGTATAGTTTTGATGATTCATGCATTCTAACTTGTATTCCCTATTTTGGACATGTTTTTTATGATCATGTGTTTTCACTTCATGTATATGTTTATTTTGCCAAATCTTAAGATATACATGTATACCCCTTGAGTCATTTGCTTTTCATGCAAATCTTTAATATTGACTCAAATTGTATTTAGGGATATGTATGTATACTTTTTGTGTTGTCAAAACATACATATGCCTTGAAGTATAAATTTGTTTTTAATGAAAATTTAGTTTTTCATGTTTTCATGTTTAAGGAATTTTAAATTGAGCTTAATTGAATATTTTCATGATAATATGTCTCACACAACACTTGCACACTCACCTTTTTAATTTCAATTAAATCTCATAAAATCACATAAATTTCACAAAAATCAGTTCATGTTATATCTTTGAAATACAAACATGTTTGAGTAAAAATCAAATCATGTTACAAACATTTTGAACCATTTTTGTGACTTGAAAAATTTGCCTTAAAACAAAAACTGTATTTTCCAAAACTTAGATTTTTGAAATGGAAATCCGATTTTTCTAAAACTCGTGTAAATACAAAAACATGATATTTAAACAACTTTGAAGCATATTGTATATGGATAGAATCCAATATACATATAAAGATTTATATCTATGTTTTTGACATTAAATCCAAAAATAAGTTTTGTTTAAATACAAAACCCAAATACATGAATAAGTTATCAAATAAGTTATTCTAAGAATATGAAGCATACATGTATGTAGATCAAATCTAATATACATTAAACTATATAAACTTGTTTTGATATAATATCTATTCATGAAAATAAGATCGGTTAAACCGAAAACCAACAAACATGAAACTTGAAACAAGTGTGTGTTGTGAACTTGAGCATACCACACTATCTAATCTTTAATAATGGATCTAAACTAACTATTTTAAAACAAACCGAGGTCTTCTTGTAGAGCGTCATCTCCAAGTCGACTCGATCCAAACGTGATCCACCGAGCTTGACTCCAAACAAGTGCTAGATATGAACTTGACGCTCGGGCTCTTGAATCACTATGTGAAAGCTCCAAAACACCTTTGTTAAAGCTAATCACCTACTAATATCTTGGTTAAATATCTGAAACTAAATATCACAAGATTATTAGTAAACTATAACTATATGAGTTAATCATCACCAAAACTAGAGTGGAAGGCCTCTGAGCCAACAGAAGGAAGGTACGCCTGTTCTACAACATCTTAATAATTTTAATAGAATTTTAAGTGACTTGTTAGCTCTAGAGGTTAAGTTAGAAGAAAAAGACAAATCTCTTCTCTTCTATCAAGTTATGAGACTACCAACTGTAGGTTGTCTAAAAATCACTGAAGACAAGTCATCAAAAAGTAGAGTCCAAACTCCAGACACAGAGCTAATCATAGCCACTACCACAACACCAAGACGCAAGGGTCGAAACCCCCATCTCAGCCTTACTGCAGTAGCATCACTATAGTACCAAGATGCGAGGGTCGAAACTCGCGTCTCAGTATTACTGCAGTAGCATCACTACAGTACCAAGACGCGAGGGTCAAAACCTACTTCTCTACTTTACCAAAACGACCAAGACGCAGAGCCCAGAGCCCGCATCTCACACAAAGTTTGACGCAGAACTTGAAGCTCAAATTTCAACCAAAGGCAAAGTTCAAGCGTTACCTCAATGGTTAAATGCGAGGCTCGAAGCCCGCGTTTCAACTACGGAGGAACCCTACGTCTCGGTTATAACTGCCCTCATTACTGGGTCAATTGCTGCTCACGTAATGAGGGAGTTAACCCCCATTATGGAGTATTTTTAGGGGATACTTTTACCCCCTGAAGCCTCTATAAATAGCCTAGTTTGCTATGGAAGAGGGGTCGAAAATGTCGGAACAAATCTGGTCAGAAGAACTTCGGTTGTAAGCCGTAGAATGACCAAGATCTCCAGCTAAAAGAAAGAGAGTTCAACTCTTCTAACAACTTGCTGCGTAAGAGTTTTGTTCTTACCTAAAGTCTCTTTGAGATTCTTATTAGACAGAAGCTGTGTTATTTCATTCACCATCCAAAGAGAAGATTCCCAAGAAGTCTTGACGTTCACCCGGTCAACAGAAAATAAGATTCACTTTCCATCGTTACATCAAGAACCCGACATTAAACAAAGGGGAGATTTGAGCTTGAATATCTCCCCTCTCTTGTAAAAGGATTATTGATCCGCTGTAATTTTCTTTACCATCAAATAAAGAATTTACACTTCGATCTTCGATTTTCCCACCAAACAAGAGATGGTGACTTCGCTGGGGATTACTTTCTCTACCGATGAGCAAGTTGTGACGCAAGGTGACGTCACCTACATGGGAGAAATGGTCGAATCACTCATTGTCGAGTTTGACCAGGCAAAATATAAAGAGTTTCTCTCTTCTGGCTCCAAAAACCCTAGAGCGCGGCAGTACCGCAAGGTTTCCTCGGGCACCCGCTCTCCAGTTCACTCTGAGATCCCTTCAAATACGACTGACAAGAAGAGTGCCATGGCTAATCATATCACACGTAAAACCCACGTCAACGTCTCCCATGAGACCCGCGAGGTTAGCATTGCTGATATTCAGCCCGTTCGTGCCCGTCCTCTCATCTGCGAGTCTTGCGCCTCTGCTGAGAAGAGACGCGACTCTCGCGTTGCTGATTGTCGCATCTGGGTAGCGACACCTGAGAGACGCAGGCCTTCTGGGTCCCACATATAACTGTAAAAGCGTGGGTCTCGTGTCTCGAAGAGGAGCACGGACCTCGCGCTGCTGATCGTTGCGTTTGAGAAGTGGAGCTTCAGAAACGCAAGTTTGGTGATCCTCACATTTAGGTTTCCAAACGCGGACTTCACGTGTTTGCCGTGATTCAGAAGAAACGCAGACTTGATCCTCGCGTCCTACATCTGTTGAGCAGACAGTTGTTCCAGCTTGTAGTTGACGCGCACGCCGTCTTTGTCGTCGCTCAGCATTCCAGTTACGCTGTACGGGTTCATGGGAACCCCTGATAACTTGACGCTGAGGAGGGAGATGGGCATGAACGGGCTGAACATTAGCAACGTTAACCACGCGGGTCTCATGAGAGACGTTGACGCTGGCGTTACGTATAATGCGGTTAGCCACGACATCCTTCTTGCCAGTCGCGTCTGAGGAGATCTCAGAGCGGACTCGAGAGCAACTCCCCGGGGAGACTTTGCGGTTGACCCGCGCCGTAGGGCTCTTGGAGCCGAAAGAGAGGAACTCTTCATACTTTGCCTGGTCGAACTCCACGACAAGTGATTCGACCGTTTTTCCCATATATGTGACGTCACCTTGCGCCACAACTTGCTCGTCAGTAGAGAAAGTTGTCCCCAGTGGAGTCGCCATCTTTTGTTTGGTGGGGGAAAATTGAAGATCGAGAAGTAAATTCTTTATTTGATTGTAAAGAAAGTTACAGCGGATCAATAATCCTCTTACAAGAGAGGGAAGATATTCAAGCTTGAATCTCCCCTTTGTTTAGTGCCGGGTTCTTGATGTGGCGGTAGAAAGTGAATCTTGTTTTTCGTTGACTGGGTGAACGTCAGGACCTTTTAGGAATCCTCCCTTTGGGTAGTAGACGAAGTAACACAGCTTCTGTCCGCCAAGGATTTCAAAGAGAGTGTAGGTAAAAACAAACTTGTACGCAGCAAGTTGTTAGAAGAGTTGAACTCTCTCTTTCTTTTTTAGTTGGAGGTCTTGGTGCTTCTACGGCTTACAATCGAAGTTCTTTTGACCAAGAATTATCCGACCTTTTTCTTCTGACCCCTCTTCCATAGCAAACTGGGCTATTTATAGAGGTTTTAGGGGGTGAACGTGTCTCCTAAAAACACTCCATAATGGGGGTTAACTCCCTCATGACATGGGCAGTAATTGACCCAGTAATGAGGACAGTTATAACCGAGACGCAGGGTTCCTCTGTAGTTGAAACGCGGGCTTCGAGCCTCACGTTTAACCATTAAAGTAACGCTTGAACTTTGCCTTTAGTTGAAATGTGAGCTTCAAGTTCTGCGTCAAGCTTTGTGTGAGACGCGGGCTCTTGGCTCTGCGTCTGGTCGTTGTAGTAAAGTAGAGACGCGGGTTTTGACTCTCGCGTCTTGGTACTGTAGTGATGCTACTGCAGTAATGCTGAGACACGGGTTTTGACCCTCACGTCTTGATACTGTGGTAGTGGCTATGATTAGCCCTGCGTTTGAAGTTTGGACTCTACTTTTTGATGACTTGTCTTCAGTGATTTTTAGACAGCCTACATCCGTAACGGAGTGCGGGAATCCCTCTCGAACAGCCCATCAGAGATATTCTCCCGAAGGGTCACCATACTGGCCTTGGAGATCCTCTCCTTTCGCTCCTTTGACTTACCAGTAGTCACAGGGGCAGTCCTCTAAAGCATGAAGGTCAGATTACGATCAGCGCCACCTACGTGCCCAAGTGGCACGTCTTGAATAAGGGGTTGGAAGAGTATCACACTGCAAAGAATACAACACTTAGTCAGGAATCTGAAAGAAAATGGCTAGATGTTTGAAATTCAAACGCAGGAATGAATCCAGACGCAGAAATCATCAAAATCCGCGTCTAGACTCAAAAATGCGAGGCTTGAGTGAAGCCCACATTTCAAAATCCATAACTTAGAAAATTTTCTAAGTGTCGTACTCAGACGCGAGACTCAGTAAAACTTGCGCCTGATCTTAAAAGACGCGAGAATCATAGGAAGTTTACGTCTGAACTCCCCATACTTAGAAATATTCTGAGTATTGAGTCCAAAACATAAGGCTCAACGAGGCCCGTGTTCAACAAACAGATATAGACTCAAATTGATGAAACAAAGACGCGGAGGTCGTCAAACCCGCGTCTTGCTCACCAATTCAAGAGTCGCGTCTGGAAATCAAACACGGGCATGAGCTTCACGTTGGCGGTTCACATTCAAAAGAGACTTAAGAGTTAAGAGAACTCTTTAAACCCCTTCAATGGCGGAAACCAAATCAGATGGTTTTACTACCTGAAATGGGGGCCTCCTGCGTAGAAAGACCACCCATTTGAATCTCCGAAGCGACAGTGCTCGAGGACGAGGAGCAGGTTTGGTCTTCGGTGCCATTTTGACTGTGAGATCGGTGTTGAAGACGGTGAAAATGAAAAAAGCTTCAAGTTTTTCTTAACTCTAGATATAATGCTCAGCGAAGAAGAAGAAGAGTCTAATGATGACTCTTGAAAGACTGTTGTCTTTTATAGGCATAGTGATCCACAGAGATACGCGACGCATGTCTCAAGCCTAATCCCCGCCCGACGCATGGCGTGCGTCTTAAAAAAGACGCGAATTTCACGCGTCAAGGGAAAGATGTCCCCTTAACTCCGCCGGACATGTGGCAACGCGCCCAAAACGCGGGACTTGCGTTTAACAAAAATCAAGTCCCTCCAAAAGTCGCATCTCTTCAGCAAGGCCAAAGCCGCGCCTAGTCAACAGGGTAAGAGCTGCGTCTTCACTTCAAAGATCGCGTCCCTCCAGAGGCCGCGTTTCTTCAAGCGAATTAATAGATGCGTCCCCACTCCGAGTGAGGACTGCGTCTCTAAAGCAACATGACCCATGCGTCTACAAAATTTGCATTATTGTGTCTTTGCTTCTGCAATCAGTTCAACAGTACACTGGCACAAGCAGACGACTGTTTATCCCTGGTTCAACAGTACACCAACAACCAGCTCAGAGCACTGAGGAGGTCTGGACCGCGTATCTTGGCACTCACCGCGATCATCTCTGGTAGCTTCAAAGGGTTTTACAGTACACTCACGAAGACCACAATTCAGACAGGATCAAGCTCAGGGCATCTCAAATGATTATCAGTCCAATCATGAGAAGTATGAATTCAACCAGAATCTAAAGTATTTCGAAATCCGTCCCAGTCAACCGCAGAATATCAAAAACTTTAGAGGGAGTTCTGTAGGCTGTCTAAAAATCATTGAAGACAAGTCATCAAAAAGCAGAGTCCAAACTCCGGACGCAGGGCTAATCATAGCCACTACCACAGCACCAAGACGCAAGGGTCGAAACCCGCATCTCAGCCTTACTACAGTAGCATCACTACAATACCAAGACGCGAGGGTCGAAACCCGCGTCTCAGCATTACTGCAATAGCATCACTACAGTACCAAGACGCGAGGGTCAAACCCGTGTCTCTACTTTACCACAACGACCAAGACCCAGAGCCCAGAGAGCGCGTCTCACACAAAGCTTGACGCAGAACTTGAAGCTCACATTTCAACCAAAGGCAAAGTTCAAACGGTACCTCAATGGTTAAACGCGAGGCTCGAAACCCGGTTTCAACTATAGAGGAACCCTGCGTCTCGGTTATAACTGCCCTCGTTACTGGGTCAATTACTGCCCACGTAATGAGAGAGTTAACTCCCATTATGGAGTGTTTTTAGGGGACCCTTTTACCCCCTGAAGTCTCTATAAATAGCCCAGTTTGCTATGGAAGAAGGATCGAAAAAGTCGGGAAAATCTGGTCAGAAGAACTTCGGTCGTAAGCCGTAAAAGGACCAAGATCTCCGGCTAAAAGTAAGAGAGAGTTCAACTCTTCTAACAACTTACTGCATAAGAGCTTGTTCTTGCCTAAAGTCTCTTTGAGATTCTTATTAGACAGAAGTTGTGTTAGTTCGTTCACCATCCAAAGAGAAGATTCCCAAGAAGTCTTGACGTTCACCCGGTCAACGAAACAAGATTCACTTTCCATCGCCACATCAAGAGCCCGACATTAAACAAATGAGAGATTTGAGTTTGAATATCTTCCCTCTCTTGTAAAAGGATTATTGATCCGCTGTAATTTTCTTTACCATCAAATAAAGAATTTACACTTCGATCTTCGATTTTTCCACCAAACACCATCATGTATGGTTAGGAGACTTTAGAGTTAGAAGATGTCAGACAGATGCTCCAGAACTATGAATTGATGAAGAAGACAGATTCTATGGAGGAGGCCTCAAGATTGTTTGTCAAGGGTCACAGGGGAAGATCAAAGAGTAGGGAACCCAAAAGAGATCCAGAGGCCTCTAGCAGTTTCTCTTGCTACTTTTGCAAGAAAGCAGAACACATCAAGAAAAACTGTATGAAATACAAGGAGATGCTGAAGAGAAAAGGCAGCAAAGATTCTGATGGGGCTAGTACCAGTGGAAAGTCAGATTAAATTGGGATTGTCGAAGAAGCAAATAAGAATTCATGTGATGTCTTGACAGTTGAGTCAGAAAAAGATAAATACTCAGATGCTTGATTACTTGACTCGTGGTGCACATATCACATGTGCCCAAAAAGAGAGTCGAACAGCAAACTTGTACAAGTTGAAAGGAAGTATTATTATTGGTGATGTTTCAGCGACAATACAGAAGGAGGTACTATAAGACTTTGGCACGTGCATCTTGGACACATGAGCGAGCGAGATCTTCAAGTCTTGCACAAAGGGAATGCTCTACCATGTATCAAATATTACAAACTTGATCTTTGTAAATTTTGCATTATGCGTAGGCAACGTAGAGTAGCTTTCTCTATATCTCAGCACAAGACAAAGGGCTTGCTAGATCTCATGCACACGGATGTGTGGGGGCCTTTGCCAGTGGCATCGATTGGAGGTGCTAGGTATTATGTTACTTTTATAGATGATTTTCAAGGAAAGTTTGGGTATACTTCTTGAAGCAGAAATCGAAAGTATTTCAGAAGTTTAAGGAGTGAAAAACTTTGGTGAAAGATCAGACGGGGCAGAAGGTGAAAGTCTTGAGATCCGATAATGGAGGCGAGTACACCTCCAAAGAATTCAAAGACAACTTAGCAAGCAAGGGCACCAAATACCAGCTAAGTATTTCAGGGCGACCAGAACAAAATAGAGTAGCAGAGCGCATAAATCGGACACTTACAGAGTGGGCTCATGGTATCAGATTACAGATTGATATGTCAGAAGAATTTTGGGCAGAGGCGGTGAATCATACGAGTTATCTGGTAAACATGTCACCATCAACAGCTATTGATCTTCAGATCCCTGAGAAGATATGGCGAGAAGTATCTGTTGACTATTCAACCTTACGGATTTTCGATTGTCTTGCATATAGTTTGGTTGATAGTCAGAAAAGGAACAAAATAGAGTCCAAATCTAAGAAGTATATCTTCATCGGGTTCACTAAAAGAGTGAAGGGTTTCTGACATTAGTATCCTGAGAAAAAGAGCATCATTACTAGTAGAGATGTGGTCTTTGAAAAGATTCAATATTGCGAGAAAAGTCAGAGATGGAGGATAAAGCGCAAGGTGAAGCTTCAGACAGTTCGGCAGTAGACACTTAATCTTCAGAAAAAGAGCGCCATTACCCATCCAAATCTTAATAGCTTAATCTAAATCCTAACTATTAAATCATAATCTTATCTATTAAAAATAAAATCCTAACTAATTCTAATCCTAACAACAAATTAAATCCTAACTAAATCTCACCATCTTCTTTTTCTCTCCTTCTCCCATCCATAGCCGTGAGACCTCCACAACACCTATCCTAGCTTGGCTGGCTCTTCCTCGCGGAGCCCGCGAGCACCACCCTCGGCCTCTCCTCTTGGCCAAGATCCACCCCTATGGACAACCTCCTCTCCGACGAGCGTCAGCAGCCACCCAGCAGCCCCTCCTTCGTGCGTCAACACCAACTCAAAGCACACCCCCACGACAACTCCCTTAGCCGAGCAACACCCCTCGGTATCCGCCGGAGTCCGCCGCACCATCGCACTCCACGCATCCAGGCCGGAGCACATCACGACGCACCTCCACCTCCTCCTCTCTGCAGGCCTGGCACACGCAAACACCCGCAGGTCGCGTCCCATGCATCACACCCCTCTCCCTCTCGGCCGATCTCTGTCGAGCTTTGCGACTATCTCAGGCAGCCCGATCTCCTCTCCGGCAAGATCCATGAATCACCGTCATGCTCCGTGGCTTCCGCCGAGCTTTGTCATCGCTGCCGGCGAGCCCTCGCCATGGCCATGCCCATATGCTGCATGAGTCCCTCCATATCTCTCTTTCTATATTTATATAAAAGTATGCATGAATTATTATGGTATGGGTATGTATGAAAATATGTATATATTTGCATGAAGTGTGTGCATGGATTTTGTATGGTGTTGTTGTGTGTGTGAGTGCGTGTGTGTGTAAATGTGTGTGGATGTGTATGTATTATGAACGTATGCATGTGTATTGCATGATGGTGTATGAATGGGCTTATTATATTTATGTGTATGCATGTGTGGGTATGTATATATTAAGTATAAGCTTGTATATATATGTATGTGTATATGTGTATGTACATGTATGTAGTGTCTGTGACGCCCCGATCCCCCCAGTTACGGAGACGTCACTGCGACGTATATATGCATGTCAGAAATACCCTCACGTATATACGCTAAGCATCGGTACAGGCAAGAATCAAAGTGCGAAAGCACAATGGTAATATACATTCCAACAAAAAAGTACAAGTATATGGTTATCACAGAGAGTGATACAATATTAAATCAATATTACATCACCAGAAAATACAAAAGTACATGACACGAAGAGATATACATAACAAAAGCTGAGAGATGCTCACGAATAGCAGGGAAAGTCTTGAGAGCCAATCAGGAGAAGAGCTGGGAGGGAGAGTTATGGTGATGTCCAAACTTCTGCTACACTCCGATCACCACGTAAGGATCCGCTGCGCACTCTGATCAGCTACAACAAGGCCACCATGGTCCGCTCTCTAGGATCTGAATATGAGAATTCAGGGTTGTCAGATGCAACCCGCGAGTACATACGATAAAGCCAAGTGGCGTGCTCAGGCAGTCACACGTGTGCATGATCAAGTGATGTGGTTCAAGTATGTAGGCACAGACAATGACAAGTAATATAAAGGAAATTAAAGGAACGACGATAAATCCGAAATCAAGTAAATACATGTATATCGATAAGTCTGAATCAGAAAGTATGCATAGAAAACAGTGTCAAGAGCTTAAGTACAAATAAACATGTGAAAGTACATTAAACATGAGATAAATACATTAAACATGCGATAAATACGAATATGGACAAAACTAGTTGTATAACCTTAGATTATAGATTCACGGGGTCGATATGTCAAGGGGATAATCCAAACACGGAAACCCTCATCTATATACCATATATCCCATGTCGCCATCATCTGAGTTCATACAGCTTGAGTTGCCCTCAGAGTAACAGAGCTAGAGTGTGTTAGTAGTATTAATTATGCCACAAAAATCATATGTCATAAGGCAGGGTGTCAACTCAGAGCATACCACCTGATTAAATGATTTATCACTATAACTGAAAAATATAAATGTGTTGCATTTTAAGTTATTCAATAATAATAACCAGTACCGTTTGATATCTTAATCGCCTCCCTACCAGCGCCTCACATCACTGATAGTTCATACTAAGATTCACACTCTAGTAGAACTTACTCGGGTCTAATATGTGAGTACCAGGATCCGAACAAAGGAAAGACCAAATATCACACGTTCCTAATATTATTACTGTTTGGTTGTAAATTCTTATGTTATTCATCCAATCTATATGCTTAGGTATGTGCTACCGGTACACATACATCTACTTATGAATAAGACAAGTTATTACTTGAAAATTGATAAATTTGATAGCTCATATTTATAGTGGGTCCCGTCTCTACCAGGGACTAGGCTCAGAAGTACAGGCTACTGCTTCTGAAGATTTATCATTACTTGCCCCACATGACACTTCAGATATCAGGCTACTGCTTCCAGAGACTTATCGTTACGCGCCCCACACGACACTTCAGAAATATCCACCATTATAAATATGACATCATACCGGTATCCATCAGTTTCCCCCACCCAGTGTAAGTTGAGTACTTTATTATATATGTGTGTGTGTAGCCCAGTAATAATGTCCACAGTGAATACAGTAATCCAATGTCCATGATTATCCAATTACAAGGTCAACAGGAGTACAATATCAGAAGTATAATATCAGGAGTTTCCCTGTTACAGGGGTTCAGGAATACAATAGTTCAGGAGCACGGGAGTTCAGGAGTACCAAATGTCTGGTAACAGTATAATAATCATGCCAAGTCCCCGTAAAAGTAATAATCATGAATATGCAATGTAATACAGGTATCAGGTGTAATAGTATCTAGTCAGGTGTCACAATATCAGGTCAAATGTTCTAGTACCATGTAAAAGCATGCCAAGTAAGTGATAGCATGTCAATTGTCAAGTGTCATATATCAGGTGTCAGGTATCAGATGTTAAGTGATAACATGTCAAGTACCGGTGTCAGATATCAAGTGTCAAGTATCAGGTGTCAAGTGGTAACATGTCAAGTACCGGTATCAGATATCAAGTGTCAGAGATCAGGTGTCAAGTATAACATATCAGTGCCGGAGTCAGATATCAAGTGTCAAAGATCAGGTGTCAAGTATAACATATCAGTGTCAACATCATATATTAACTCATATAGCGATGTGTCATGTACTAAAATTCACAATAGCAATTATCAGGCATGTAGCAACAAAAGAAAAGTACTCGCATATCATATATCAACTCGCATAATGAGACATCATATATTAAAAAGCATGATAATAATTATTAGGCATGTAACGATGGTAATAGAGTATGGAGCAACACAAGAAATGTACTCGCCTAAAATAAAATAGATGCTTATTCAAGAGAAACTGTACTCGCCTAAAACTGGAACGAAATAACGAATAATATCCAGGAAATTCACGAACACCATGTGCAATCAACAATCCAAATAAATATATATAATAATATAATAATATATATAATATATATTTTGAGAGAATAAGGGAGGAGAGAGAGATTAGTTAGAGAGAGAAAGAGAGTATTTGTTGGAAGTATTTTAAAAAAGGAAAAAAAGTGAAAAAAAGGAAAGAAAGAAATAAAGAAATAAAGGAGAGGGGTATGATGGAAAATATAGAGAGGTAATTGGGGGATTAAGGAGGGGGTAAATGTGAAAAGAAGAAAAATGAAAGAAATAAAAGAAAGAAAGAAAGAAAGAAAGAAGAAGGAGATAGGGGAGTTGGCCGGCGGCAGGCCACCGCCAGCGCCCTGGGCAGTGCCGACGTCGGTAAGGGGCGGTCGGCGAGGGTGGAGGGTGCCCCTAGGGTGGAGGGTGATGGTTGGAGGTGTTGTTGTTTGTGTTGGTGGTGATGATTGATGGTGGTGGTGGTGGTTGTAGTGGTTGATGGTGATTGTTGGGAGTTGAAGGAGGAGGAGGAGATGGTGGTGGGGTGGTTGGAAGTGAAGGAGGTGGTGGTTTGATGGAGAATTTTGGAGAAGAAGATGAGGTTGGAGTGATGGGTTTTGGTGAAATTGAAGAGAAGGAGTTGGAGTTTGGAGAGGAGGGAAGTGGAGAAAGGAGGTAGGGTTGCGGCACCGGAGGATAGGGGCAGCGGTAGGCGGCGGTGGTAATGGTGGAGGCGACGGTGGTTGAGGGGAGTTGGTGGGAGAGATGACGACGAAGATGGAGAAAGAAAATGGGAAAAAGAGAAAGAAAGAAAGGAAAATATATAGAGGGGGAGGGGGGGAGTATGGGAGATGGAGTGTGGGGCTGCTAGTTGCAGCTGGTGCTGCTGGTGCATTGATAGGGGATGGGTGTGGGTGCAGGGTATGGGGGAAGTAAGGGAGAAGAAACGTAAAGAAGAAAAAGAAAGAAAGAAAAGAAGGGGAAAGGAAAAATAAGAAAATGGAAAAAATAAGGAAAAAAATTAATAAATAAATATATTATTAAATAATAAAATTAGTAGAATATCCTGGGAGTACAAATTAGAGGAGTGGAGAAGGAAAAATTAAGAAAAGAAAAGAAAGGACAATAATATTATTATTTAAATAAGGTAAAATTTGACTATTTCAGAATCGCTCCGAAAAATTCTTGAAAATAATAACATTTTTTTTAAGATACTTGACGAAATCAGATTTGAGAAATTCAATTTAGTTTTCAAATTAAAAATCCTGAAATCTTCCGGCGATACTGTTCGACGTCAAAACCGGTCAAATTTTGATAAATTCAAAAAAATTCTAAAAAATGTATTTAGGTAGAAAATGAAATTATAAGAAGTAATGTGAAAGCCGTTTTTAAAACTTCAACTCTGTTTGAAAGCTAAAAATTTAGGAATCGGTCAGCGATGCCGATCGACACCGGTTTTGAAGATTTTGCAAAATAATTCTGAAAATTTTCAGAAAATCATGAAAAATTTAAAATATTAGAAAACAGTATTTGAAACTAAAATTGGTCAAATTAGACTACTGGAAAGGTCAAATCGGGCGGTATGCCGGTATCGGGTTCCCAGTCCAGGTCAGAGCTGACTCTAAGACTGAGAATCCAGATCTGATACCAAATAACATAAGCAATCACAACCCAAAAATAAATACTGGAAGAAAATCAAAATAATACGGTCAAAAAAAATTGGGACACGTATCTGGGTGCGTATTCCGTGAGCGGGGTGCTACATAGTGTATGTATTGTGTACGTATATGGGTATGTATTCATGTGTATACTTGTGTTTATGTGTGGATGCACATGTATTTGTGTGCGTTTCAGATGTACTAGAGACCGGAGTCATCTTTGTAGGAGACCCGGACCCGATCCAGATTCGTTAGTCGGAGAATGCTTCACGCGGACGCGATGTTATTGTTTAGGCCACCGTTTACAGTCTCCAAGAGAAGCTCAAGAAGGTTCTTTCACAAAAATGGGAGGATCTCCATATGAGGAACCTCCTCTGCCTCCCCAACCAAAGCATGCCTCTAGGACAATAGGACAAACTCCGGCAGGGCATGCAAGACAGTGATGATATCATATCACTAACTATTCATCTAGAGCAAGAGATCAGAGTTCCCAAAGGAGGACAATCTCACTCGTGGCATCTCAGGACATCCTTCCATGCTTTTTCCCCATGCCTCACCTTAAAAAGGAGTCTCCTAAGGCAAGAAACACGAGATCTAGCCAATAGTGAAGACTGACAGATGCGAAAGACGACGATGGAATCAGATCCACCTCCATTGTCGTCTTGGACAATCCCCCCTTTTGCCACATACACCACCAAGAGAGGAGAGATCAGAGCACCAAACTAAAAACTTGAGAAGCAAATTAAGTTAGAGCTTGGCCTTCCTGATCCTCTTTGGTAGCAGACCTTGTCGCAATAAATGATGCATCGAGATAAGGTCATCACGAAAATTGATGTATCGTGCCAGCCATCTCCACCATCTCCATTCTCTCCCTTTCATTGCTCCATCGGATAAAGAAGAGCGATATCACTTTCACCAGAGCAAGAAGTTGGGAGTCAATAAGCTCTTGAGAAGATGGGCAGATTCCTTCTAAGATCCCCCTATTTATAGATGAAGGAACCAAATCGCTTCCTATTCAGATCCTTAACCACCTCCTAAGAGTCAGTTCAAATCTTAATTTTTTTCGGCATGTCAAATCAGCCATATATGATCTACCTCTGCCACACGACCTCATTCATTGTGATGCGATTTGCCAACTGTCATCACCAGCTTCAACTTTTAAAAAAAGGCTCAAAACAAGAAAATGCATTTTGACCGCATCCCTACAAAAGACGCCTTGACTTTCCAAGCCAGAAGAAAGACCAGTTCGCTCCACTCCTTCCCTTCAGAGCTTAGGGAAGAAAAAGCAGAGAGGGCATCTATAGTGGTCAGATTTTGACCTACGGCAAGATCGCGACACGTTTCACACCTTGTCAAAACCTCCCGAGACAGATAACAAGACCTGCCGGTTGAGCATCTTCCCGAGGCATCATCCAACAGTTCCCATCGATGCACCTCCCTCCAAGGATTCACTCCCGAGGCCTCCTATATTTCGAGCTCATTCGCGAGCACCACTCAGTCGTTCCCAAGATCACTCTCCTTAACGAGGATTCCACTGCCACCCTGAGGTCAATTCCTGAGGTTGATTCTTCTAGATCAGAGCAATGCAACTACATCAACCGGCCTCATTGATCACTACGTCAACCCAACAAGCAAAATTCTCTTAAGTTGGAATCAGTTACACCACCAGGACATCTCACATTTTGAATGTTGCAATGACCCCACTCCAGCGCGAACGGTTATAGAAGAAAGCAGAAATCTCTTTCATCAATCGATGGCGTAATCCGAGTTGTTACGAAGACACCTCAATGTGCTAATCGTGCCGCTGTGAAAATCCACATGATCCACATCACTAATTATGACTCTCAGAGTATTTATACACTGAGACCTAGACCTAAGAAAAGAATCCAAAAAAAAGCCAAGAGAATCCTAAAGTGACTATCCATTCCAAGCCACTTCAAGCAAAAACTGTATCAAAATCAGAGATTGTAAAAAGAGTATTAGCTCTGCTGAATTCACTGTAACCTCTCGAAAATAGTGAATTCTCCCCCTCCTCTTATGTTTTTTCTCAAATTGGGGTTTCACGTTAAATCCCGTATCTTCAACTTTCACTTTTTCTCTATTCATATATCTCTAATTTACCCTCATTTACCGCGGTGCAGAATTGACTGCTCGATCAATCATACCGGAAAATCTCCACCGTAATATGCTAATTATTAGTGAAGAACATGTGTTAACATTTATCAAACAAACAAACAATGAGATAAAAACGAAAAAAAGAATTCAATAGCAATCAACTCCATTCCAAACATGAAATTTACACGCATTGTTTGGCATTATTAAAGGGTAAAGGAGAGGGATTAATTTTTTCACATCTTTAATAATAACAATAATAGTTATGTTTTTCTTATATTTACCATTTAAATCTATTATATTTCTAAAATTACCCCCTCAAAACATCATAATTGCTAATTTACCTCCCAATTCTTAAATAATGTTAACTTACCTCCATTGTAGTTAAAGAGAATCAAAATGGTATATTTTTCTATTTTTCTGTTATTATTCTTGTAACTCCCCATTCCCGAAATACGTACTTAGATACGTATTCTGATTTTTTGATCATATTTTTTTATTTGATTTTCGTATTTATTTATTTTTATGATTATTTATGTGATTGTTTTGCTTTGGATCTGGATTCGTGGACTCGGAGTCAGCCCTAGTCTGAATCAAGGACCCGATCCTAGTATACTAATCGATTTGATATTTCTGATAGTCAGATTTAACCAATTTCAGTTTCAAACACTGTTTTCTAATATTTTAAAATCTTCATGATTTTTCAAAATTTTTATGAATATAAAAACTCTAAAATTGGGATTAATCGGTACCGCTGGTTTATTCCCGAATTTTTAATTTACAAATGGAGTTGAATTTTGAGAAATTGCTTTCCCATATTTTCTTAAAATAATATTTACTATCTTAATACATTTGTTGGGAATTTTCAGAATTTAACAGATTTCGACCAGATTTGGTGCTACCGGTATCGGCAGTCATTCCAAGATTTTTAATTTGAAAATCATAAGTAATTTATTAAAACGTATTTTTCTATAATTCTTATAATAATATTTTTTATTTTTAAGAATTTTTGCGGGTCATTCTGAGATACTTGATTTTCGGACGATTTCGATATTTTTCTGAAAGTTTTTCGCATCCGCGACCGAATCAGGGGATTTCACCATTCTAATTATTTTTTCATTTTCTTCCAATTACTTTTCTACCTTTTTTTTCTTTTCTTTTCTTTTTCCTTTTTCTTCCTTCCTTTTCCTTCTACCATATTCTAAAACCTTCTCCATTCTTCCATTTCATTCTACACCCTTCCACCAAAATATCTCCTTCAAAATATCCCAAACCACTCAACTCTCCCTCCCATCACCCATAGCTGGCCAAAGCCACCTCACCCCCTCTCCATTTTACCAACAAACCCTAATCCTAATCCTTTCTTATCTCTTTTAACTCCAACTCCAAAAAATCAACACCCTTCCTTCTCCTTTCACCTTTATTCCTCCATCAAAATCCTAAAACCCCAAATTCCTCCTTCATCTTCACTACTACAACAACAATCACAACAACACCTACAACACCTTACCATCATCTTTTTCCTCCTCCATCTCCATTTATTCCACCACAAACTCCAAACACCACCAAACTTCCACCATTTTTTTTTGCCTTCTTCAATATAACCATCACCAACAAAACCCTCCAAAAAACCCACCTCCACTCCTCTCCTCCTAGGCCGACCGCTACCCTAATCTTGGGGCCGACCATTCCCTCTCCACGACATCTCTAGCGATCATTCCGGTAACAACTACAACGACAACACCATCGTCACCACCACCATCTTTACTACACCATTTTCATCATCATCTCTACTATTCTTCTCCACCACCACCACCATTACTATCACCACCATAACACCACCCTCATCACCACCATTTCAAGCTCCTACACCACCCTTCTCATTATCTCCATCTCCTTCATTTTCATTCTCCTCCAAAAAAAATCACGACCACCACCACACATCCTCCATCTTCGCCACCACCTCTTCTATTTTCTTCCTCACCACCGCCATCTTCACTTTCACCATCACAACACCACCTCCATTACCACTACTTCAACCTCCAACATAACCATCATCTCCATCTCCTTCAACCTCCTTTTCTTTCCTTCCTCAAAATCCATTTCAACCACCAATAACACCACCATTAACTCCAATACCATCACCTTCATCCTCTCCTCTCTCTCCCCATGGGTGGCACACCCCCTCTAGGGCCGGTCACCCCTTCGGTCCAAGCCCCCATTCATTTTCACTTCGATGATTTTCCCGCTTCAGGACTCGTGCGCGCGGTGTTCCGTAAAGTTGTCTTTTAGGCGAGTGTCCTTACCTTAATTTGGGTACCCCGCTTCGATGAGTGTATTGTATTGATATTTGTATTTCTGTGGATTCGTGTGAGTTGTAATCTGTGGACATGTCATGACTTGTATTGGGTCGATGTACTGTAATGCTTGTAATAGTGTAATCGATACGATATTTGTGCACGTGTTGGTATTAACCATGCAGGTACCTATGTATAACCTTCGGGGCTTCTGCCCACTCCCGGAATGGATACCCAATTGGTTTAGACCTTGCACCCTTATAGGTTTCGTGGTAGCTACCGAGAGTGCGTTTAGACCCCGAGCGTATTTTAGCCTCCGGACTCTCGCCTACTTCCTCGAAAGAGAAGTGCGCTCAGACCGTCAGGTCTCTCATCTCCGCCTGCTAGGCATACTTAATGCTCAGCGCTTTACCACTAGATTCATCTTGGCGGAACTCTGGCAGATTTTTATACTCGCATCTTAAGCCGAGTCGTTCCGGTAGCTCCTCCAAGCGCTTTAGTGACTGAACATTGTTCGCTGTCCGTGCCTTCAGCTTGTTCGACTCTGCTTGATTGTACTCAGCTATCGCTATATATCACTTGTTATGCCCATGCTTGATATGTTAACACTTACCATGCTATCACTTGACATCTACATATTAACATCTGACACTTGACATGCTACCACCTGACATTTACTTGCTATTACCTCACATCTATCTGTATCACTTGACTCCTACTTGTTATCCCTTGTCATGCCTAATACTTGACTCTTCTAATTATCACTATATGGGAATGATGATCTAACATCTTGACATATCTTGATATATTTTAGTACAACAGTACTTCTGATACATCATGTTCTCATGATACACCTGACTCTCTCTTTCTCATTCCCGTACACTAATAATTACATAATAAATTATAATTAGGAGAACTTGCACCAGGTTTTGCGAAAACTGATGGGTCATAAATAGTCATGTTTATGATGGTCATATCGAGTCACACGTGGCCACATACTTTTGGGATCACCTGGCGACCACCAGGGATTCCGTAGGGTGTACTAGCACCTCTACTCCCTTCATTATTCCTCCCGGGTATGCACAAGCTCTAGGCCTATTTTTATGTGATATGCGATACCCTATTCCATTCAGGCGTTAAGTTTCCGGTGTCTAGCGGTATGTTCTGGTTCAGTACCAGATACTCCATGGTCGTTGTCCTGGGCAAGTACGGGACCCATACTTAACATGATTCATCAAACTCCATCAGTTTCCAAATATCTGGCTCTATAAGTTGTAAGTGAGAGTATGTGGAATGGGACACATACTAAAACCTACAACTTAGACTGCCCTAACTATAACAAGATGTTAATATACAATTTGTTGTATTATTTTGCAACTCGGGTTGTATATGCTTGGGTTACCGTAACATGGAATAAAGGTATATAGATGAGAGTTTTCTTATTTGGATTATTCCTTCGATGTACTAGTCTCATGGAGCCATAACCTATGCTTATATGATTGGTTTTGCTCGTATTAGATTTTATCGATTTTATGTTAGTTTAGGAGATAATTGGTGTTGCCTTATCTACTTTACTTTCAGCCTCCTTACCTGCTCCTGTATGCCTATGCTCACGATGCGGTTTTCAATTCATACTTATGATTCAGATTATCGATACACGTATGCTTGCCTCTGCACGCCATTTGGCATTCGCATCACTACTCGTTGGGTAGCTTTTTTACTCCCTTGGACCATCTTCATGTCCAGATCTCGGAGCTTAGACTGACGTGGATCCTTCTGCTGAGAGCTAAGTTCACTTTGCGGAACGGGCAAACCAGCTGTGGCTTCTGCCCCCTCTTTTGTCTCCCCTGGTTGGCTCGTGGCATCACCTCGTAACTCGTGAGCAACTTTTGTAATGTTCATATTGTAAATCTTACTTTTATATTTCCTAGTGATGTAATATTATTGTAATATTAGATCACTCTCTGTGATAACTTTGTACTTGTACTGTTATATTGGAATGCATATTACTTTCGTGCTTTCGCACTCTAATTATTGCCTGTACTGATGCTTAGCGTATATATGTGAGGGTATTTCTGACTTACATATATACGTCGCAGTAACGTCTCCGTACCAGTGGGATCAGGGCGTTACAATTATGTAAAATCCCTGCAGTACCCTCATCTCCATTTTCTAGCTTAAAAACCCAGGTTGTTTGGGAATTAAAGAAAGACGGAGAGAGAGAGGCCAAGTGGGTCAAAGACACACGTTGCCTTCTTCAGGCAACCCACAAGTAGCTGAAGAGGCACCTAACAAGGGCGTGGACGCTTGATAAAAAAGAGGAGGATGAGGAGAGGGTAATGATAATCTAGTAATCTTCCTTCTAAGCTATTTATTTTTTAACAATAGCTTGCGTTAGGAGTAAATTTGATTGTTTTCTAAAAATTGAGGGTAAATTAATAATTATGTTTTTTGAGAGGTATTAGTCTTCCCTCTCAATCAGATACCATCCCCAAACAGCAAACTCAGCGCATCGTACCCCGTCAAATTACGCGGGGCCCGCACCCAAAAAAAAAAAAAAAAAAAAAAAAAAAAAAAAAAAAAAAACCCAAATTAAGCTCCTCCGCATCGAGACCCCGTTTCTCTCTTGGCCCCTCCTTGCCTCCTCTTTCCTCTTTCTCTCTCTTCTCCCATCCCTCGTCGGATCCAATCGGATCCCATCGCCGGCGCAAACTCCGGCCCGATCCGCCGCCTCCGGCCAATTCCGTGCCCGGATCCGCCACCCGCCCGCGGCCATGGATGACTTCCCCGGCCTCCTGGCCCGGGACTTCGGGTTCCGCCCGCAGGGCAAGTCCGCGCCCATGTCCGCCTCCAAGTCCTCCTCCACTCTCGGGTCCCGATCCGTCTCCGCCCGATCCAACCCGCTTTCCTCCTTCGACGACGTCTTTGGCGGGCCGCCCCGGAACCCGAACCCGAACCCGAACCCGAGCCAGCCCCCTCACCCCTCCTTTGACTCGATCTTCGACGGGTTCAAGGATTCGAACCCGAACTCGAAGTCGAGCTCCATGCCGGTGTACGACAAGCCGGTGTACGACGACGACATCTTCGACGGGGTCCCCGGGATCAAGAGCTCGGCCAAGGTGGAGTACGATGACGTGTTCGCCTCGATCTCGAAGGGGGGAAGACAAGTGGAGGAGCCAGGGACGTACGATGATCTGCTCGGGAGCTTGGGGAGGAGCTCGAGCTCGCGCGCAGAGCCGAAGAGATCGGAGGACTTGGACGGGATCGATGATTTGATACCCGGATTTGGGGGGAGCAGCCCACCGAGCCGAAGGTATTTTCATTGCTGATTCTTTTCCTTCTACGGTTGATCCTTGATCTAGTTAGCCTTTTTAGGATCCTAGAATATAATGCATCTTTAGGTTATGTTTGAAAATTTAATTATTTTAGTTTGATGCAATCTGGCGTTGGAAATTCAGCAGTTCATGAAAAATGTCACACTTCATTGGTTGTATTTCCATTTTTTCTATGTCGCCTTATTCATTCCAGGACGTAGTTAATTGTTTATGTATTTGGTTATGGTAGGGGTTGAAAGGAGTAGGCTTGAATAGATCTTGAAAGGTTTAAGAAGAGGACTATGGTGGATTTGCATTATTAAAAAAAAAAAAAACCAAAAAAAAAAAACCACCATCTTATTTGTTGTCACCCTATCATATTAGTCTTTTTTCCACCCTTGGTCATAATGAATTAGGGTATGGAATACAAAGCCTAGAAGTGCAGTTGCTTGGTATGTGTAACTTTTTACTAGCCACAACCAGTTATGAAATAGGATATAGTTAAAAGAAAAAGGACAATATTTGCTATTGAGACTGAATTATCAACTTTTACTACTACAAAAAGAGATACATAGTATTGTATTTCAAGAAATTTCATTTGATAACCATGTTGGACTTTCAATTAATTGACAGAAGAGCTTGTATAGACACAAAAATAATATATGTGAGAAGGTGATTCTCAAGTTGAAAATGAATGGACTTCGATGTTCGGTAGCCTATGTAGTACGAACACTCCTATCATAGAGCCGTGTTGTATCTTAAACATGTCTGAAACGTGTGTTGGACACACATATATGGTGTGATTTTTAAGAATTTGCCACATATTCGCGTGTCATGTCAGTGTCAGAGGGGGAGTGGCTGTATTCATGCTACATAATTGGTAGGCTGTTGTATAATGATGGTATATTCAATGTGTTTTAGAGATGGAGTGGAAGTTGGAGTATGATGATGTGCTTGGTTCCATCTTGAGGAGGGAGGACATGTAAATGAATCCTGGTTGGTGATGATTTGTTGGACAATTTGGGAGGAGCTCGAGTTCAAAGGGATAGTTCAAGTGATCGAAGGGTTTGAGGAATGCTTCATTGACTTTTCTTGAAGTTTGTGTATGAGATACATATCTCTCTCTCTCGCACACGTTCTGAGAATTTTTTAAACTACAATACATTTTTAGATGGTGTGAGGTCATTTATGTTTGATTGGCATGGTTGTCTTTCGTTAAGCACTCGATTTGTTGGTAGATGCGACTCGACATTGGATCTTCATCAGAGAGACGATCATGTGAAAATCATGGGGTTTATAATCAAAAGATAGGATGCCACCATTTGTTATATGCTCTTCGATATCAAAGTTTCTTAAGTATTCAATGATTATCATTGCCAATATTTACTGGGAATTCGTGGTTAATCTTAGTTGTTAAGACCTTGCTTATGATACATAATTGTGGGTATAGTTAATGTAACACTCGGGTTATTAAACTCTAGAATAATATCTTAATATTGGATTAATGAGTTTTTTTAGAAATTGATCTGATAATTAAATTAATTATTTTGTTGTGAAATGAATTTCAGTAATTCATTTGAACAATTTCGAAGTGGAGTAAATTGAAATTTTCATAAATCATACCGGATCAATTGGTATGAGAAATATTGATATCTAATTATCTATATATAATTGTATACTGATATAAGTGTGTGTAACGCTTGAATATTTTAAATCTTGATTTATTCCTTCTGTTTTTGAATTTAGATTATACAGATAATGAAGATCGGCAACCCTTATAATGTGGAATTTTTTTCCGAAATTATGTATTAATTTATATTGAGTAACAGAGTATGGGAAAATAGGTGAAAATATGTGAATGTATTTATTTCATGAAATACTTGAATACATACCAAGTATTGGTATTTAAATTCTAAGTGAAATTATAGTTTATTTAATTGGAGAGAGATGAAGAAATAAATAAATAAATAAATGAGATAGAGATGCATTTATGGGGTATGGGGGGTAGGTGAGAGAGAGTATGGTGTGAGAATTTAAAGAGGAGAAGAGGATGAGATTTATTCTTACTCTTTTTCCCCTCACACAGCCCCTCTTTCTATTCTTTCTCTCCCCTTTTTCTCTATTTCCCTCTCTTGCTCTCTTTTTCTTGGGCCGACCAACGACAGGGATGGCCGACATTGGCGGAGGACACAGTGGCGCCGGGCAGAGGCTGGCCCGGGCGGCACTGTGGCGGTGGTGGCACGCCCCCTACTCTTCTTTCTCTCTCACTCTCTTGCTTCCTCCCTCTTTCTTCCTTCTCGCTGCTCTGCGCCGGACCAGCAACGTCCAAGGAAGTAGCTCGGCCGGCTGACGACGGAGGCCGGGGTAGCAGTTGCGTGTGAGTGGAGGAGCAGGTGATGATGATGTGTGTGGGTGTGTTGGTTATTGGATGATGGGTTTTGGGTTTTAATTCAACCCGAACCTGACCTACTTCTTTAAATGAAAGAGTATTGGGTTTAAGTCAAAAAGGTGTGGCCCGCTGGAGAACCCGACCCGATCCCCGATTATTCAATAAAGGTAAAATTACAATCAGATCCTTGTAATTTACAGAAATTACAAAACGAACCCTATTTCATATCTAACATTATTTCGTATCTCGTGGATATTTGGGCGATATCTTGGCCATATAGGCTCCGATTCGTATGATTATGTAGTAGTTAGATTCGTGGAGACGAGAGCTACGCATTCACGGTGTCGGTATGCAGCTTTGAGTGGTCGAGAGGCCGACAGACCTTGCAGCGGTGAGTGAAAGTCCTCACTCAAGTTATAAATTTTTCTAAGTGATAATAATAAATGAGAAATTATTGATAATATTGATCTATTGGAATAATGAATATCATTAAGGGGTGAGGAATGCTCGTATGTTAACCGATCATTATGTTCTATACATATGCGTGTATATGCTATCATAAATATGCTCGTGAGCATGATACATGCAATGTAATGGATCATGTAGAGAAATGAACAAGAAACGCAATGAATTGTGTACGATAATGATAAGTGCATAATAATAAAGTTTGTTTGATATTGAAATGTCTGTGGGCATGTCAAATGAATGGTAATGTCTTTAATCACGAGTATTGAATGTTAACTTGAAATATGACGTATATGGTTTCGAGTATTTACCCGGATAAAGAACCAGGTAACTAATAGTGATGCGCGCGCAAATATATGAATTGATTACCATATACACGTGTGGAAATGTAAATTTAATATGGACGATAAGAGACCGATTGGTCGAATACCGGAATTGGTAAGTAAATATTTAATTTGAATCGATGAGAATCGGCCGCATGTAGCAGTTGAGTAAGCATGGTTATATGAAACTTCTTGTGTAATTAAGGACTAAAGTGAAATTTACGGTGAACCCTAATCTGAAGTTTGTTGTAGTGAAAATTTTAATCGAAAACTTGTTTTTATTTATATCAGACCAAAGCACGATAATTGCTTGTATAAATTGAACTCTGAATAACCAATGGAGCAGATGAATGCACATGATTAAGTAGACTAAAATTAGTAATGTAATCGAGAATTCGACCTATGTACGAAGTGGATAGAGTCTGTCCCTGGTTTTAAAATAAAGTTATGATTTGTGTGATAATTCCTATAATAATGATGATTTAATCAAGAGAAATTGATAGTAAATTCATGTGATATCAGTAACTGTGTACGTGAATCGATAATCGGGGAAACTCGTAAAATGGTTGGGCCCGAGTATAATAGATAATTACCGTTATCAAGAAAATTGACTATTTGTTATCTGATTATAGTCTTCCTTGATTTTTATTTTAATGATAACGATCATAATCTATAGAAATTGTTGATAATCTATATGTTGTCGGAATGGTTGTGTAACTAATAATTTGTATCTGTAGGAGTTGGGAAATTTCTGATTCTTACCAGCTATAACCGATAGTCAGTCTATTTGTTGATAAAAGAGAAATTGATAATAGATTTTAGATATTAATTAATTCATAAGAGAATGAACATGTAATATGATTTAAAAGATCGAATTTTGTTGATATGAATTGAAACTTGACAGGTAAAATATTACGACTATTAAGCCGTATGCATTGTGTGTTGGTATCTTTTAGATACTATAAGAATTCTTGAAAACTATGATAAGGAATTAAGAAGTGAAATCGTATGAACTTGACTGAGTGTGACATATTGGTATGGATATGAAAGCGTTTGTGATAATGAATGTGCGTATGAATATATATTGTAATTGTGTACGTAGTATTTGTTTATGTATATTGGTGTGTAACTATATGCATGCATGTCATTTATTGCATGATGCTAATGTATTATCGAAGGAAGGGACCAGGTGTAACCGGAGGGTGCAAAGACGGGGCAAAATACATAATCGGAGGAAAGGATCAGGTGTAACCAGTGAGTACAAAGACGGACAAAATGTATTATCGGAGGAAGGGACCAGGTGTAACTGGAGAGTGCGAAGATGGGCAAAATATATTATCGGAGAAAGGGACCGGTGTAACCGGAGGGTGTGAAGACGGTGTCAATTTATCATAATTTTGATCATACGTGACAAATTATGAATTTCATATATATATATATATATATATATATATATATATATATATATATATATATATATGTCTGTGTGTGTATTAATGACAAATGTATCTAAGTTTGTATGTGCGGCATCAAATGTGACATTGTGTATGATTGGGTGATCGGTATATCACCAATTTGTTGATTTATATCTAGTAAGATGATTGGGTGATCGGTATATCACCAGTTTATTAATTTATGTCCAGTAACGTGATTAGGTGATCGGTATATCACCAATTTGTTGATTTATACCCAGTAATATGATTGGGTGATCGATATATCACCAGTTTGTTGATTTATATCCAGTAAGTGATTAGGTAATCGGTATATCACCAGTTTGTTGATTTATATCCAATAATGTAATTAGGTGATTGGTATATCAACAGTTTGTTGATTTATATCTAAAAATGTGTTTGGATGATCGGTGTATCACCAAGTATATTAGTTGATATCTAATAATGTGATTGGGTGATCGATGTATCGCCAGATGTGTGGATATATACCTGATCATGTGAGTATGATTGTGTACCACCACATGTGGTAGGTAATAATCAAGATTGCGATATGGTGTGTAGATACAAATAAACTCAATAATAAATTGGAAACGACCTGAAGTAATTGAAATACATATAATATCCAGGAATACGTGAATAAGTATCGTACGTGGGTGAAAGAGATAAATAATTGAAAAGACTGAACTGTTGTAACTGTAACCTGTGTGCCATCATTGGTGGTAGATGATACACTAGATGATATGAAGCATATGTGTATAATCGTGCGTGATATGTGAAACATGAATGTGTTGTGAATTAAATATATATATGGTATGCGAACATGTTATATGATATTGTATCACTAAATCTATAAGTGATATACCAAAATGTATGTGATTAGTGAATCATCAGGTGAATATAAGAGATGGACAATCGAGCTTGGTATTGTATAACATAAGACAAAATATTGAAATTTAAGATACGTGTGTCCACGAGAGTGCGAGGAACAATTATCAGATAATTGAAAGGATTTGTGACCTATTAAGTTGGACTACATGTCATAAGAAAACAGACAATAGAGATTATTCTCTAATTTGTTTAGCTACATCGTACTTGATCTATAATAGTATTAAAATGTAAACTTGATTTGAATGATTTTACTTGCTGAGCTGATTAGCTCATCCCACCTTAAGTTGCTTTCAAGTCCCGCGTAAAGCTCAAGATGCTTTGATGGAAGGTCGGAAGACTTATTTGTTGACCAGTTGTTTCAAATTCTGTAAATTTTCTTATGTGTGTGGATATAACTTTTGGAACCTGTATGTATTTAGGCGTGTATTAGTACATGATAAGAATTGGAAGGTGGGCTTGGGACGTATTTGTATTGTTGATCTTAAACTTGATTTGACCCCAGTTCCTTGAGGTAAGTGAATGTACATATATAGAGAGAGATAGACTTGTGTCATTCCAGAAGGATTCGAGGCTGAATCCTTCCCACTCAAATACAACCTTCCTACACTCGAATACAAGATCCACTCTGTTGAAGTTGATCTATAATATTTCAAGTATCTGTAAACCAAAAATCAAGTATTTTGAATACTTTTTGCCCATGCATCAAGTACGGGAAAATGGACGGCCTAAATAGTGAGTTGGTTAGTTTAACGGTGTAGAACATTTGAAGCCTAACAAAAATTGGTTTGTAGGGGTTTTTAAATGTTTAGATCATGATCAAATGGCCGGATCGAGAATTTGTATGTTTAGAAACATAGATCTAACCAACTCACTACCTTCGGCCGTCTATTTTGCGTCGCTTGATAGATGGACAAAAAGTATTCAAAACACTTGATTTTTGGTTTATAGATACTTGAGATAATATAGATCAACTTCAACGGAGTGGATCTTGTATTCAAATGTCAGAAGCTTGTATTTGAGTGGGAAGGATTCGGGCTCGAATCCTTTTGGAATGACACAAGTCTATCTCTCTCGCTCTCTCTCTCTTTCTCTCTTTATATATATATATATATATATATATATATATTACTTTTGATTTGACTCAGATCTAGAATTAGAGTTAACTTTGTGGAATTGTGAACTGAGAAGAGTACTCTTCAGTTATATTGATTAATTGTTGATATTTGACATTATTGAGTTAATGGGATTTAAGTTTTGAGATTTTGATTAAGTAGGGCGATGTTGGCTGAAATTGTCAAGTTGTACTGGGGCATGCTCCATATTTGAGAGAAGATGCTGTCAAAATTTAGGAGACTATCTGAATGATTATAATATAACAAATGTCGATTATGGTAATTCTGTGATAAAAATCTGGGACCGTTACAGTTAAGGTTAAAGCGATTGGACCATTGTCTCCTTGGATTGGAAAATTGAATCATTACTGATATAACCAAAATCATTTGAGCCTTCTAATCTAGATGAGAGAGGATGTGGATTATGGAATCAAGCGAATAAATCAAGTGGTTGGTAGGGGAAACACTCACAATAATAACAAACTAAGGTTTTGTGCAACCAGGGATCTCGGAATGAGAAAGTGTACAAGCAAAGAGAAAAGTTGTAACTTAGATAAAATCTAGAAAATTACAGAAGACATTAGACAATACTGCATTTAAGAAAGATTTCATTTGTCAATTTTGCTCATGTTGACTTTTAACTAATCGACATAAGTCACATAATAAACTATAGAAGCTGAAAATAATAGATGGTCAGTAGGCTGACAAGTTCATATTGTTTGTTATCTTGAATTTCATCATTATTTCTAATTTATTTTTATATTATCTAACTTTCAAGGCAAGAGAAACATTTTGATATAAGGGATCTGAAGATCTTGAGAGGTACTTGAATTACGTCTTTTTCTGAATCCATTAAAAGTTTGAATCATCCAGACGTCAACAGTTTTTTCTCACCCACCGCCCAATGGTAAATTCATAAGTTCCTGTTGTGCAGAAAGAATAGTATGTCTTCAATTTTTTGCCTGTCTCCATTAAATTATAGCATAAATGAAGTCTAGAATCGTTATAAATGATGCTATTTCTCCTGGCAGTTTGATCAATTCCTGAATATCAATAAAGCATAAGAATCTAGTCACTGATGATAAATTTTCTCAATGGTCGATCAAATATGGAGCTTCTCCATCGCGTACAGTCTATTGTTTCTCATTTTGTATGCTTTTGAAGTTTTATCTTTGTATCCGCAGATGACTCATAGTGCTTATTGAGAACGAGATGGAAAATTGACCCATGAAATTTAATCACACTTATTTTTGGGTTTTTTTTTGGGGGGAGGGGGAGGGGGGTGTTTAGGCATTGAATTTACAGTTAATTTGAACAAAAGGTTTGGGCTTTCACCTTTGGATGCTTAAACTTGTATCCATATTATGATTCAAAAGTTTGTTAGGGAAAGGGGGGGGGGGGGGGGGTGGGGGGTGTGTGTGTGTGTGTGTGTGTGTGTGTGTGTGTGTGAGGGAGAGCTAGAATATCTGTCCATCAAACGTTACTGCTTTGATTGTATACAACCATATTCTCCTGAAGTCATCAAAATTTGGCCTTTGTAGTAAACATTGTAGCCATTTTCAATTAACTTTTCACTTAAATATGTTTTTGGTTTAAAAGGAGGATTAGTTTGTAAGCCATAAATATGGACCGGTGATCCAATTGTTGTTTATTAGGATACATGATACTGACTTTCATGCAAACTTGCGATTCTATACTATATTATAATGTGCTATTCAGCAAAAAGTCCAAATACATCAATAGGGCTAACTGCACCTGCGGTCGGGGATTTGTTTCTCTGATATCATTGCATAATCATATGTTAATATGACTTGTATGAATAAATTTAATATTCATAACTTGGCTAAAAATGCATTCCATATACAGTAGAAGAGTTCAATGAGAAAGTGTTGCATAGAACTTAGAAGAATTCTTGAATCCTTACCCTATGTAAGATGTCTGCATCCTTGTGTCTTATGTTTGACCCATCATGTGTTTTCAACTTTTAACCGTCATGTTTTGTTTTGGCCTTTTGGGTTATTATCTTCTAGCGGGGTTTTATACTGAGGTAGTGCCAGATCCACACATTTTTACTTATAAGCCTTTTACACGTGCAAACTTATCCGTGTTTGTTGTTACCCACCACTTAGCATTTACAAGTGCAGTAAATGGATGACATAGTGCTAAGTACTATAACCGTACGCATAACGATTTACTTAACAATTGGCTACTTTGTGATTAAGTGGTCACTAGATTTATTGTCAGGGTATACTTTCTCAACTATATAGCAGCTGTACGCAGTTTTGGACTTCTGGAGGTGGCTGGGTTGACCAGGGTGATAAAACTTCTAGACATCCTATTCCACCATCGGCTGCATTGAGTTTTTAGTTCGGGGGGAGAGACAGAGAATTGTTCTCCACCTACTTAGTCCCCTGCTTGTCATTGGCAAGTGCAGAAAATGGCTCACACCATGCTCCATTATATTACTAGTCCTTCCTAACATATTTTGCAACTGCTACTCTGCCACGTAGGCGCTAGATTTAATGTCAGGTTATAACTTTCTCAACTGTATTGAGCTGTTTTCAGTCTCTGATTTCTGGGGATGTTAGGTTGACCCAAGCCATCACTGGTACAACTTCTAAATGTCCTAATCTACCAGGGGCTGCATTTAGTTTGAATTCAGAGGGAGGGAGGGTTATCATGTTCATAAAGTTAACATCATTTATTATGGAGTACACATATTGTTGTTCTAGTATTGTCACTTGTTATTATCATCTTAATTTATTTTTGTTATTTTTGTTTTTCCCCTCTCCAGAGAGCCTCCAGATGGCAACCAACAAAATTCAGCTGTTCCATCAGCTAGGCCATCTGCTGCCATGCCAGAAGATCCCTTTGTAGTTTTAGAAACAACTTCCTCCTCGGCATATACTTCATCAGGGGTGTTTACTGACCCTTTAGAACACCTTGGTAGGCCTATGAACTCTGGAAGTGCACATGTTGATGCATCTCCTGCGAGTGGGAGGATGTTTGATGATATTGATGCTTTTGATGGGATTGCAAAATCTGTGTCCACGTTTACATCTGAGAAGAATGAAACTCGGAAGGACAAGAGTCCCCTAAAGTCTGGTCCAAACTGGTCGCAGGAGAGATCATCGGTGGAATCTTTTGACAATGTCATACCGAAGACACAGTCTAGCAAATCCTTTCATTCTAGAAGTAGCGTCGAGAGTCCAACATCAAACAATAATCCATTTGAAAGAAATGCCACAGCAGATCAATCTCCAAGGTCTTCTGTACATTTGGAAACAGCTGATGATGTGTGGCTTACTGTTGCTGAAATTCCTCTTTTCACACAACCTACAAGTGCTCCACCACCGTCTATGCCGCCCCCACCACTTGTCATTACATCAGCACCCTATGGAAGGACAGACCCCAGAAGAAAGGACACTGACTCATATTCACAAACCAGTCCGAGTTATCCGTATGCTAGAGGTTCAGTGAGGAGACCTGGTGTGTCGCCAATTGATGAACTTGAAGATTTTGCGATGGGCAAACCTCAGTCTAATGAATGTGCAGAAGTTTTCTCCAGTGAAGATGATATTGATACAAATTCAGCTGCAGCAGCATCTATGAAGGAAGTTATGGATAGGGCCGAGGCAAAATTTAAGCATGCTAAGGAGATTAGAGAAAGGGAAAGAGATGCAAGATCTGCTAGAAGTAGAGAATTTGCACAACAGGAAAGAGATGGAGAAGCATCACCAGATTCCCAGCATTGGGAAGATAAAGAGAAACAAGAAAAGTCGGATTGTGAAAGGTTACATAGGGAAAGAGAAGAGAGAGAAAGGGAGCAAAGGAGACTTGAAAAAGAGAGAGAAGAGAGAGAAAAGGCTAGACAAGCTGTAGAGAGGGCTACGAGAGAGGCACGCGAAAGAGCAGCTGCTGAGGCTCGTGCAAAGTTAGAGCGAGCGGCTGTGGAGAAGGCGAATGCTGAAGCACGTCAACGTTCAGAGAGAGCTGCCGTTCAGAGAGCAGCAGCAGAAGCACGTGAGAGAGCTGCTACAGAGGCATGGCAAAAAGCTGATAGAGCAGCTGCTGAAGCCAGGGAGAGAGCTGCCGTTCAGAGAGCAGCAGCAGAAGCACGTGAGAGAGCTGCTACAGAGGCATGGCAAAAAGCTGAAAGAGCAGCTGCTGAAGCCAGGGAGAGGGCAACTGTAGAAGCAAGGGAAAAGGCTGCAAAGGAAAGAGAAAGAGCAGCAGTGGAAAGAGCTGCAGCAGAAGCTCGTCTAAGAGCCGAAAGGGCTGCAGTCGGCAAGGCCCAAAATGAAGCACGAGAGAGGGCTGCTGCTGCTGCTAGAGAAAAGCAGAAAAACACTGAAAATGATCTCGAGTCCTTCTTTGGTACACGTGCCACTAGTGCACCAAAACAGAGGGCTACAACCTCGGTAAGTGCCAATTCCTGAGTCACTGTCAGCAGTTACTTCGTGAATCTGACTGGTTCTCACTAACTGGTTGGGATATAATTAGGAAAACGTCTTTGATACCCAAGCTCAAAACAAAGACAGTGATGGCGGGGCATGCCGGACATCCTCCACTTCATCCACGATTAGAAAAACATCTTCTACGGCAAATATTGTTGATGACCTCAGCTCTATTTTTGGTATTATAATTATTCAGTTATAATTTATGAGCATGTTAGAGTTATTAGTCTTGATGTGGTTACAATCAAGTAACTGTGAGTGTATTAGCTCATAATGATAAGTACACTCACAATTACTTGACTGTATCCACATCTAGACTAACAACTCTAACTGAGCCAATGCAGTTTCTCTAGATATGCAGCTTGCTAATCAATTAGTTTCTTTAAAGGTGCTCCATCATTTGGAGAATTTCAAGAAGTCAAGGGAGAGGCTGAAGAAAGGAGAAGAGCCAGACTCGAAAGGCACCAAAGGACAACTGAGCGTGCGGTATGGCAATCTTGAATGTTGGTTTTGAACAAGAGACAGACATTCAATTACAATCTCACTTGCAATGAACTATATTTATGACGAACACAACTATTTATACTTGTCTTACTCTGTCTTTCCTTTGATGTTTGATATTCCAGGCAAAAGCTCTTGCTGAGAAAAATGAGCGAGACATGCAAACACAAAGGGAGCAGGCAGAAAGACATGTAAGTGTTCTGATCATAGGGTTATCTTTTTCTTGGAGAAGAGGTTGCTCATTAGAATTATATATATTAAATTATCGAATAACTTTCTTTATTCCTTTCTCTTTTGTTTCATTTGTCTTATTGCCCTCTGAACTGCTGTCAGAGAATTGCTGAAACACTGGATATTGAGATAAAACGGTGGGCTGCTGGGAAAGAAGGCAACCTGCGAGCATTGCTATCAACGTTGCAATATGTGGGTCAATATTCTTACATATGGTTGATTTTGTATCTTATTTTCTCAATTAATATTTTGCATATTAGTTACATAATTCTTGGGTCTTCTTTCAATTGCTTGTTCTTAGTATTGCTATTACCTCTTTTTTCCCCATGTCTTTCATGTTGCACATTGCTTCTCAATTATTTTTCATTGGGACCAATGTTTCAATAGAAATATTAAATATATTCTTGCTATATTTTCTACAAGTCCATGGTTTTTAAAGTAACATTTAACTGTTGCAAGTGGCTGCTGGCCCAGTAGTTACCTCCATTTTTTTTCCTGAAATTTGCATGAAGCAAATTAAGGGTTTTTTTTTTGCAATGCATTTAGGATGGCTTTCGTTTAATTTGCTGGATATGTAGAGTTACTTATTTAATGACCTCAGTCCATAAAATCATAACCTCTCCGTATTAATGTGAATATTAAGGACAATCAATCTTATCAATTTCTTTTTTGTAAGTTCTACAAAACTTCGCATCTTGTAGCATTCAAAGTTGGATTTTTGTTAATATGAGTAACTTATAGAAACTTATTTTGGATTCCACTAAGTATTGGTTGGATCCTCTCTCTTTTTTGAATAGGAATCTTAGTTCTTTTCCAAAGCTCAAGTAGGCAATATCCCTCTATCTCATCTTCTTAATATTCTTTCCCTTCTGAGCCCTAACCTATCCTCTTCCATCTCCCATGCCCATTTCGTTGTCAACCTTCTCTGCTTCCACCATCTCCTTAATATTCTTTTCTATATCTCCACCCTTGTCTCCGGTTCGACCACTTTATCCTTTTTTCTCTCTGTGCTTCACTTAACTTCTCCCCCTTTCCCCTCATTCTTATTTTGTATCTATGTTATCCTATGTCCTATGAAGCGGTAACAATTCAAACTTATTAACATGTAACATCCACAACTATTTCTTAGTTCATTACATCCGCAGTATAGTTATGTGAAGTTTCAGATTTACGGGAACAACCTTCACAGAACCAACCGAGGGGCAACCCAGAAATTCCATTCTTTCCGTGATTTTAGGATTTACTAACAATATAACATTTCATATGTACTTATAACTCATTGAATGTTTGTGTAAAACTCAACACAGGACACTGAAAGGAGAACTTTTAAACTTTCTCATAAGAGAACATCACAAGGAAAATTATAATACTGCACTCTTTCCTACATTTACTTTGATTTAATATTTGGGTGGCATTTTCAGTCCGAGTTTAGTTTTTTGGTTCCTTATACTTGAAAGATGTTTTTTTTACTGGCCAAATTATTATTTCCATCACATGTTTCCATCTTCTGTTTCTTGTATTCTTCCCAGTCTCATTTTTCCATCACTATCTTGAATGAATTCATTTTTTCCATTAAATTGATATGGTTATTATTCTGAATTATACCATGTGTCTATATATATATATATATATATATATATATATATATATATATATATATATATATATATATAGGGTAAAGTGTACCTAGTAGGTCTCCTTAGATTACAATCTAAGGAGGAGGCTTAAAACCCCAACATTTCAAATTTTTTTTTACAATCCGACCGCACATTATCATCTTTATGTTCTAAGATGTACATATATAAAAATCAAATGATTTGAATTTCGTTTTCTTATTGATCTAATCGTTCCATTTTGTTCTACTTTTAAAAAACCGTTAATATTTGAACACAAAGAAAATAGAGTAAACGAACCCAAAATCACTTGATTTTTTATATGTATACATCTTAAAACATGAAGTTGATAATGTGCGGTCGGATCGTGAAATTGTTTTTGGATGTTGGAGTATTAAGCCTTCTCCTTAGATTGTAATCTAAGGAGACCTACTAGGAGCACTTTACCCATATATATATATATATATATATATATATATATATATATATATATATATATATATATAGTCACACACACATATGCATGCATATGTGTCTGCACATACATGTATATATGTGCACGTGCATGTTCCGATGTGCATGTATGTATCTGGCACACATACATATGCATACAATCATCAAAACCTTTGTCCCAAGACCTGACAATCATTTCTCCATATATCTAACTTTCAAGTAACAACACCCCTTATGGTTGGATGTGTTAATATAATCATTATATATGCCCCCACCAACCCAAACACGCACACAACCATAAAAAGGTAGGAAAATAAAAAAGTGTTCCTTAATGACAATTTTTTTGGGGAAGGTATTCTTAATGACAATTATAGAATCTTAAGCAAATATATAAACTAGTTTTTAGGCTTGTCATGTGTGATGCATGTGTATTTTGCTTAACCATATCACCCTTTTAAAAAATAACCATTTATTGCTAATATTATATGATCTGAAGCTCTAAGTTAATAAGGATTTCTTATGACTTACTAATGTGGATGTATTTCGTTCTTAAAATTGGGGTTTCTATGCAAAATTGGAGCATGATTACTTGTAAATTTCCAATTTTCAAATTTTGTACCATGATTCTTTTAGCATAGAAAAGATATCATATTATAATCATGATAAATATTTTAATTACCAAATCTTAATTAATTTAAGATTGCATAACTAATTAATTAGCTTAGGTGCTTTTAAGAGTAATGATCATGTTTATTAAAAAAAAAAGGCAAATTAGTTGTTTTCAGACTAGAGAAACTTTATTTATTATTTAGGGATGGTTCTCATTATTAATTTCTTTCTCTTCATCCTCTACCACCACCACCTCTTCTTCTTTTTCTTCTACTACTACTATTATGAGTGTTAACGAGCCTGGGCCGGCCCGCCTACCTGCACAGCCCAGCCCAGGTAGGCACCGTCCCGACCCAGGTTACCCGGGCCTAGTCGCGACCCGGGCCCGCCCCCATACACCGGGCATGCTCGGGTTTGGGTAGGGAGGCCCATGGCCCGGCCCGGTCCGGATGGGCCGCGCTCGGGCCGGCCCGGGCCTCCCCTCCGCCTTCCGCCATTCTCCTCCTTCGCCTCTGGGTCTCCCCTCTGTCGCCTTCCGCCACCTTCCTCCGCAACCGTCTCTAGTCGCCCGCCTCCTGCTACCCTACGCCGTCGCCCTTTTAAATAAAATGTCAAAAAAATATGTGAGTGCTCGAGTTTGAACCATGAACCTCTTCTTAGTGAGAAGACTATGATGACCAACTACACCACTTACAAATTTGAGAATATTGTGAATAAAAATCTCTTTTAACAAATCTATTTTTAAAAAAATATATACTTTAAAAAGTCTTTTTTTAAATTTTAATTTTTTAAAAATCCGGGCCAGCCTGACACATGTCTGGTCAGGCCCAGCCTGGGTGGGCCGAGCCCGAGTCGCCTAAAGGGGCCCCGGGCTGCCCGTCTTTTGCGGGCAGGTCCGGGCCTTGGCCCAACGGGTTCGGGACCAGGCCGAGCCAAACACGGCCCGTTCGCACCCCTAACTACTATACTCATATGAAATTCTGATTGAAGCAAATTTGTATGTATATCTTCAACTGAATCTATACATTCTCTCTCTCTTCTTCTGTTCTTCGTTAGAATTTATAATTTGTAGGAGAAACTCATAAATTCTAAAGAAAGAAACTAAAAGGCACAATAATGTGAAAAATTTAAACTAAAATTGAGCAGGATTCAAATTTCATCCAGACATTCCAAACCTTAATATTCTCTCCTCTCCCCTCTCTCTGGTTAGAGATTTTAGTCTTAAACTAAAAAAAGTTTAGCTTTTGTGGATTTGAATCATGTTCTCACTCCATGCAAAGAATTCTTACAATTCTTCTTAATTGTCAAAACAGAAGGCAATAATTAAAAGTTTTAATTCCTAAACTAAAAATAAGAACATTAAAAACGACAGGAATAGCTTTTATAAATTGAAAAGATTATGGCAAAGAATATATATTAACTTATAAATTGAAGTAGTATCTTTTCCCCATAAACTAAAGGATCTTTTTAATTCTCAAAAGAAAAGGTAATTCAAGAGTTTCATTTCCTAAACTAAAACATATTTTCATTCATAAATTGAAAAGAATAACTTTTTATTCATAAGGAATTCTATTTTTTTTATTTTTGAAATTGGAGAGAACATTATTTTCTTTGAAACTATTTAAAATCACATATTAGATTGAATTTTTTTATCTGAAAAGTAAAAAAGAATTGTAAGCTTCGGGACTTGATCCGGGGTCTCTTGCTCCAACGCCTTAACAAAGATGACTGTGGCTGTTTGCGACAAACCAATGCAGGTTTTAATACAGTTTGAAACGGGAAACTTCATAAGTTAATTTTAGAAATACTATAATTAACAACTGAACATGTAATTTTAGAAACTCCAAAAATGAGACTTAAAAAGAGATATACCCAATGAGCCAAACTCGCTCTATTAATGTACATATATGTATGTACGTCGGTATGTATGCATATATCAATCAAATTAGAAAAAATAAGTGTGTTTTGAGTAGTATGTGATCCACCACTATGAAAAGTTGCACAGGCATGTGGTGACTTAGATGAGCTAACATAGTCTAAACAGAAATAATTTACAATTGGCGGAGGGTATATGTAGTGAATTTTGGTCCATATTACATTGAAATCTTGTTATCCAACCAAGAATAGCTAGCTTGACATTTGCTGAGATGGCTTGACTCCTTTTCATTAGACATTTGCTTAGATCAGCTATTTTGCAAACTGTGAGCAGGTACTTTGGCCTGAATGTGGGTGGCAACCTGTGTCCTTGACTGACTTGATTACTGCTGCTGCTGTGAAAAAAGTTTATAGGAAAGCGACCTTGTGTGTACATCCTGACAAAGTGCAACAGAAAGGTGCAAACCTTCAACAGAAGTATATCGCAGAGAAGGTGTTTGATCTCCTAAAGGTATTCATTATTTATAAAATGACTTCCCTTGAAGCTAGCTGCTTTCCTAGTTCTCATTATAGTTATGCAGATTTTTGTATCTTTGGAACTTTGATGCTCTCTTATTTCTTCATTATAAAGGCATGAGTGTAATGAGGTGTTATGTAAGAAGGGCTGCCTAGGCGCTCAAGCAGGCTGCCGAAGCAGCTCTGAGCATTGGCCACTTTCTTTGGGGCCTCTTAAGCGGATGTTCATTCTCACCCTTAAATTTACCTAAAAAATGCACACTTTTCTCTTTCTTAAAGAGCACATTTTAAGTTTAATATTGGGGGCATTATCAAACTTAATTCTTACTCTCATTTTCTTGTAACAAGTGAACCCTAATTAATGTCAGTGTGAAAATATCAAATCCAATTTGCGCCTTGCAAGAAATTGTATTTGTGCCCTTTTCCTTTACTTTTATTTTCAATCGCAAAAGTTGGAGAGAGATGGAAAAAAGCAGCAACCACTGTATTTCCTTCTTGACTTTGGCAATTCAATTTGGCGATTCTGGTGGCAACTCAGATAAATTTTTTTAATATTTCTAATTTTGTTGTTAGGATTTGTCTTCTCTTTCCTTTTTGTTTCTTTATTTCTTCTTTTCCTTCTAGTCTTCTTTCTTTTCTTCCTCAGCTTTCACTTTTTTCTTCTTTTTTTTTAATTTTCTTTCAATCTTTTTTCACTTTTCTCTTTGTTTTTTGTTTTACTTTTTATTCCCTTCATACTCTGTTTTCTTTTTTTGTGTCACAGTTCTTATTATTCATTTACTCATTTGGTTGGAAAGTATTATGATTTTTAGCATTTGCCATGCTTAAAATTTTTGCATCACATTATTTGTTATTCATCATGTTATCTTTTATTTGTCATTTCATCCTGTTATTAGTTATTAATTATGTTATTTGGTAATCGTTATTTACCAATTCTATGAATAGCTCGTACTACATGTTTATTCGTTTAAAATGCTCACCTAATTGTCTGACAGTAAAAGAAACATAAAAAGTCAGAAACAAGTAAAATTCATTGAATATTAAATAGTAAAGATAACAAGACCATTAGGCAGTTGATTGGAAGTCTGAACAACCTCTTGAGTGGCCGCCTAGGCACTCCTAAGCAACCGGCCTAGATAGCTGCTTTGTTTTTTTTACTCTTTAAAAAAGATGCAGTTATCTCAACTTTGTTTATCCCGACCGTATGAAGAACTCATAAACATCGTTTATCTGTTTTGGATTAGAATTCAATTATTAGTTAACTACAATTAACCCATAAACTGAAGGCAGCTTCCAGCTATCATTTTGTTTTGAATATCATCATATAATTAGTTATTTATACGTATTGTCTGATGAGTTTGGTTTATCGTAGTTTACAAAAATAAACTGAAGTTTAAATATATTGCCCTTAACTTAGTATGTTACACATGGTTTACCCTTGTTTTGATAGTTCTAATCCTGACAGATTTAATCCTAGATTCCCTTTTTCCTCAGGATTAAGCCATTTCTTAGAGTACCCAATTTCATATCAAACCCTAAGGATTAGACTACCGAGTATTGGGCCAATCCTTAGAATTAGAATGAGCTAATTTGTTTAATTTTGACATAATGACACATCTTCAAAAGTGTTTCTTTCAAGTATCCAAACAAGCATTTGGGATAAAAATTCAAGTATTCTCACCCAAAGAATTATAGCACATCTAAGGGATATTTACTTCAAATGAGATCCTAGGAATTTCGACCTGAACTATCCAAACATCACCCCCCCCCCCCCCCCTCTTCTTTTTAAGGGGTGCTTTCTAGGCATAGAACTTCTTTATGAATTGTTTTTTTCCTGGTTGGACATTTGTCTCAGTTATTAAAAGCAATACTCTCAATATTAAGCAGGCAATATGTGATATAAAAGATCTTAATTATGTGATGTTAGGAACAAAGTTTCTTGTTGTATTGTTATTACAAAGCCTACAAATAAAATAGTACAGTTAGAGTAAGGTAGTTTCTGATAATTGATAGGCTAAAGGGGCAGCTAGTTTGACTGACACTTATATCAGAAACTAAGTCCATTTCTGAGTGTCCAACACATATTTGACATGATGTTGCTTGGAGACTTGCACTTGTGCACCTCTTATCTGTTCTCAGTTTAGGGCATTATATAACATTTATCCTCAGTTTTTTAATATATCACTGGTTTTAAACACTTTGTTGACACTCCTTGGACACGCATTTAACACTTGTCAGATCCTTCCCTGATATGTGCTGCGCTTAATGGGATGTTCTTTTTTTTTAAATTTCTATGTGAAATTTTAATTTATACAAAGTAACATTTACACTATGTTCAGTATAAGAAATGAGATAAAAGAAATATTGAGCTCCCCAGTTGAAAGATAAAAGAAATCAAAAGCCGATACCTATTTTTATTTGTTCATTCAAATGTGTAAAATATTACATTGATCATTTTTGAAGATTCATATTTTCATCATTTATATTAAACATCAACATATTCTGCTTATTGAATAAATTGTAGAAAAATGCTGTTCTGCTGGTGTTGCCTTTATTATGTGTGTCTAATCTTTAATTTACTCGGTTGTCACCCTCACACATGTAAAAACATACATATATACGTAAACATATTGTAATCTTTGTGCCGTATTTTTTGTATCCAAGTTTTTTGAAGACCTGTTTTATCTTTGTATCTGCATCATGTTGTATCTGTCCTCATACATGTTTGTGTAAAATAGCGCTGTGTAGTGCTTGTGAGAGCGTGGCAAAAAATTGCCATGCTTTAGGTGCAGTTGGGAGAGTGAAACTGGATGATTGCTATTTCACACTAATGCAAAAAAAAAATTGCAGCTCCTGGATTGTCATATGGGTGCCCATTTAACAACGCAATTTAAGTACATAATTGACATAAGGCCTAAGAACTTATTCATCAGCCTTGCTGATATGCTTTTATGCCTTCAGTTCTGCTCTCAGTTCCTTGCTGATGTGCTTTTTTTGAATGTCTTGGAAGAAGACAATACACTGTAAGAAGTTTAGCTTTCCCCCAAGCGAAGAAAGTTGATATCTCCTCTTGTTTGAGTGGTTTGTTTGTCGCAGGTGGAGGATTTATTAATTATTATGTAGTGTAGAGCAAGTTTTGATGGTGCTGTTAGTTTAGCTAGATAATAAGGTAATTGGGTTATTGGTTTACATTGCCCATAACCCAATAACCGTTTGTAATCTCTATTGAGATGAGATCTCTATCTAACAAGAACAAGCTTTCTGGGGTTCTGTTTTTGAACATGGTATGAAAGCAAAAACAAAAACCCTAGCCGTCATCTTCTCTTCTCCTCCCCTCGGCATGTCGCACTCTCCTCTGGCTTGCCGACCTCTCCCCTACCTTGTCGCACCCTCCCTAGCCCCTGCTGCAACCTCTCCTGGCCTGTCGCACCCTCCCCAGCCCCTGCGGCAACCTCTCCTGGCCCGCCGCACCCTCCCCAGCCCCTGCGGCAACCTCCCCTGGCCTACCACACTCTGATCTACCCTCTCCTAGCCTGCCGACCTCCCTCTTACCCTGCCGCACAGTTCTAGATGTTCAACACTGCTCTGAATCATGTTTTTTGATCTGGATCTGATCTGTTCAGCACTGTTCTGGGCTCTATTCTGCTTGGTTGTGCGATCTCGACCATCTTTGAGCCTTTCTAGGCTTTCTTTGAGCCTTTTTTTTGCGCTATCTTTGAGTCTTCATAGACTCTGCTGAGCCTTTTTATGCTATCTCTGAGTCTTAATTGACTCGTCTAAGCCTATCTAGGTTTTCTCTGGCTATCTCCGAGTCTTCTTAGATTTTGCTGAGCCTTTCTAGGCTATATCTGGATCTGTTGAGCCTTCCTAGGCTATTCCTGAGTCTTCATAGACTCTGCTACGCATTTCCAGGCTATTCTTCGAAGTTTCCTGCTTCATGATTATTATCTACTATGGCTTCTCTTTATGCCTAATCTGATATACTCTGGCTTTTAACTGCTCTTGTGTTTTCGTTCTTGCCTCCTTCTGGCTATTAAATCAGGAATAATTTGATTTGCTTTCTGCCAACTACTGCTAGTCTGTAATGTCGAGTGATATAAGTTTTTCCTCCACTCTGATCTCATCACCGATGGTGGAGGCATCTGTACCCAAGACGATGTTGGGAGCTGCAGTGAAGTTGAATGACTCTAACTACTTGTTATTGGCTTAGGTATCTCGCATATTCATTGGTGCTCAGAACAAGCTAGCTCATCTACTACAGTCTCCATCGGCTGATACAAATCCCATTAATCTGACCTGGCTTATTGGAGATTATTCTGTTATGACCTGGCTACTCAACAGTTTGTAGGAGAAAATTAGTGGCAGTGTCGTGTTCCAACTACTCTTAAGGAGATGTGGGATACCCGAAGGTGAATATGGCAATAAGAAGAATCCGAAGGTCTTTGAAATTTATGAGCGCCTATTTGAGTTAAAACATGGAGATATGTCTGTGGCCGGGCTCTATGGAGAACTCAAATGTCTGATTGATGAGTTGGAGATGCATCAACCTGTCATAACTAATGCATCGACACTGAGGGGTATCGTCAGGATCTAGCAGTGTTGAAGTTTCTGTCTGGCATGTGTCCTACATTCAGATCGCGAGGTCAGATACTAGGAGGAGATAGTATTCTCACGTTGACTGCTACTTTCTCCAGAGTCATGCATGTTTCTACTGGAGCTGATGTATCCGCTGCATCATCTATTGATCAGTCTGTCATGTACCCTGGATGTGAGAGAGGTCGTAATCGTGGCCGCGACTATGGAGGACATGGCTTACTTGGTGCGAGACATAGTTTTCTTAGTGGCAGACAGAGTGCTCATGATAAGGGACCTCGACACTGTAAGCACTGAGGACAGAGTAATCACATCTCTGAGAAGTGCTAGGTGAAGTTTGGTCGACCTGAGTGGGCACAACTAGATGATTTTGATCCTCATGTCCCGTGTGATACTGGTTAGACTCCTTCCTCTACTCATCTTTATTCTGGTTCATTTGGCTCTTTCATTGTTATACTATCGCAGGAGGAATGTGATCACATATGTGAGCTAGAATTCTCTCTGAACAGTTATTCAGTAACTCATGCATCCACTTCAGATATGCATGCCTACGTTGCCTCTCTTCAAAAGCCCTGGATTTTAAACTCAGGAGCCTCATCCCACATGATAGGGTATTAAGCAAAAAAAATATTTCATTAAACTTGTCAAATACCCACACTTCTGTTAAAATTGTTGATGGTACCTAGTCACCTATATTGGGAAATGGGATAGTTCATGCTATTTCATCCTTAACTCTTACTGATGTCCTATATGTTCCAAAATTTTCTGTCAGCCTCTTGTCTATCAATCAATTTACCAAAAATAATAACTACAAAATTACCTTTTTCTCCTCTCATTATGTATTTCAGGACCTGTCAACTGAGAAGAGGATTAATTTGGGGCATGAACGAGGAGACATGTACTACATAGTAAGCCTTATTGGCTTGGTTGCAGATCAGGCTGATCTCGTTCTACTCTGGCACTGACGCTTGTGTCATCTTTCAGTGCAAAAGCTTAGGTCTATCGTTCCTGTTGTGTCTTCTATTTCTTCTTTAAGATTTGAGTCTTGTGAGTTAGGTAAGCATCACCGTGATACTTATCATAGTCGAGTCACTAGTCATAGTCGCTCTCCTTTTGAGTTAGTTCACTCCGATATTTGAGGTTTCAGTCGTGTTCCTTCTATTAAAGGTTTAGATATTTTCTGCTATTTGTTGATGACTTCTCTCGCATGACTTGGCTGTATTTATTAAAAGAGAGGTCAGAAATTTATAATGTAGCTGAACTCTTTTTCAATAAAATAAAAAATCAGTTTTCTACCACCGTTCGTGTGCTTCGGACTGACAATGACTTGAAGTATGTTAAAAATGATGTGTCCATCTTTTGTTTGAAAATGGGATTATTCACGAGACATCCTGCTCCCATACGTCCCAACAAAACGGAATTGCTGAGCGCAAACATAGGCATATTCTGAATGTGGTTAGGACCATAATGTTTCATATGCATGTTTTTAAATATTTATGGTCCGATGCTGTGTTAAGTGCTTGTCATTTGATTAATGGGTTGCCCTCATCTGTCCTTGATGGAAAAATTTCATTCTCTTGTCTTTATTCTCACAAAAGTTTCTCCATGACTCTCCGGGTGTTTGGTTGTACTTGTTTTGTCCAGGATTTTTTCCTGGGTTAGACAAATTGTCTCCTAGATCTATCAAATGTGTTTTTGTTGGGTATTTCAGAACTCAAAAAGGATACCAGTATTACAATCCCTCTATCAAAAGTATTTCGCGTCTGCTAACGTCATGTTCTTTGAGTCTGTTCTACATTTCTCTCCACCATGGTACTGCATCTGCGTCTGTTCCTCCTTCTCTGTCTGTGCCGCTGCCTGCGCCTGCTTCTGTTGATTCTTCGCCAGTGCCACTGGGAGACAATTCAGAGCTATATGCATTACAGCCAATTCGAAAGCTAGTTCAAGATTTTCGAATCGTTCACTTATCGTTAAAAAGTTCCTGCCTCTGAATCTGTTTTGGTCAACCCATCTCCAGTAGATGGTCTTCCCCCTCAACCATTTAGCATCTCCCTCTGATCTTGATATTCCTATTGCCCTTCGGAAAGGTGAACGGTCTTGCAGTAATCATCTTATTTTAAATTTCATTTTCTATGATCATCTTAACTCCACGTTTTGTCAGTTGCATTATCCTTTTCTTTTGAGTTTGTACCCAGGTCTTGTGAGGAGGCCTTATTGATGCCTGCCTGGATGAAGGCCATGGAAGAGAAAATGGATGCTCTTGTTTCTTGAGAAACTTGAGAGCTGGTTTCGGCACCCACATACGCTATTGTTGTGGGATGCCGCTAGGTCTATACTTTAAAGTATCGCCTAGATTGATCGGTGGATCGGTATAAGGCTAGACTCATGGCCAAATGTTATACTCAGATATATGTCATCAATTATTTTGAGACGTTCTCGCCAGTTGCCCGGATGAATTCTATCAGGTCATATTCTCTGTTGCTGTTAACTTGTCATGGCCGTTGTACCAGCTTGATGTCAAGAATGCCTTCTTATATGGCGATCTTCATGAGGAAGTGTATATGGAGCAACCTCCAAGTTATGTTGCTCAGGGGGAGAAGAAGGTCTGTCGTCTCAAAAATGCTATATATGGCCTCAAGCAGAGTCCAAAGGTATGGTTTGAGAAGTTTAGCATTACCACTCTGACATTGGTTTTCACTGATGTTACTGAGATCACCCTGTCTTTATTCGGCGCACAAAGTCTGGTATTCTAGTTCTTGTGGTGTATGTCGATGACATTTTACTAACTGACAGTGATTCTGGTGGGCTATTGGAGATAGAGGAGTATCTTAAGCGTCATTTTGTGACCTAGGACATGGGGGGCCTAAATACTTTTTAGGAATTGAAATTGCGCATCAAAAACATAATATACTTCTTTCTCAACGAAAGTATGCTCTGGATCTTTTGGAGGAGACATAACTTTTGGGGTGCAAGCCTGCTAGCACTGCAATGGAAGCCAATGTAGATTTGTGGTTTGATGACAGTCACACACTCGATGATCTAGTAAAGGAACATGAGATTGATTGAGATGTTGATTTATCTGCCGGTTACCAGACCAGATACAACCTTTGTTGTTAGCGTACTAAGTAGGTTCATGCATGAACCTAAAGAGGCTGATTGGTCAGCTGAACTAAAGATTCTGGCTTATATCAAGGGTTGTCCAGGGAAAGGCCTGGTGTTTAGGAAGTATGGACATATACACATTTCTAATGCTCTGATTCGGACTATGTTGGTGAACGAGATATGAAGTTTATTAGTAGGTATTGTTCCTTTGTTGGAGAAAATCTTGTGACTTAGAGGAGGAAGAAGTAAGATTTAGTATCTCTCTCAAGTGTAGAAGCTAAGTATAGAGCTATGACTCATACTGCACGGAAGATGGTTTGGTTAAAGAATTTACTGATGGAGCTTGGTTTTAAACAGCTTGGACCCATGCCCATACATTATGATAACCAATATGTTATCTATATTACCCAGAATCCTGTATTCTATGAGAGGACCAAGCACATTGAGGTTGACTATCATTTTGTCAGAGATGCGTGGGCCAAAAAGTGGTTACTTCCCGTTCACACCTTCTTCGAAGTAGCTAGCGGACCTTCTTACCAAAGCTGCCTCACCTCAGGTGTTTTCTAATTTATGTAACAACCTGGGCATATTAGATATCTATACTCTAGCTTGAGGGGGAGTGTTGTTTTAGATAGATAATAAGGTAATTCGGTTAATAGGTTTATATTGCTCATAACCCAATACCCGTATGTAATTTCTATATATTGAGATGAGATCTCTCTCTAAGAAGAACACGCTTTCTAGGGTTTTGTTATTAACCAGGTGCTATGAAATAAAAAAGAGAGGCTTGACTGGTACATTTTTAGATTTTGCTCAACTATATGTGGGGTAATTTTAAAACACGCCTGAAAATGAAACCTGACTTTGCTTAGGTTATTACTTCAGCCGCATCTAAATTGTTGCCCTCTACACTCTTAAGATGTGATTCCATTGGGGGCTCCTTGGCTTATGTTTTGTTGCAGAGATGTGCTGTTGCCTATAGCAATATTTTTAGTGAAGTTAGGAAGCCTCAAATGCATAAGCTTAATCTGCATGACCGAAATGAGTGTGTTTACGTTTACTCGTTTAGGTTCTGGTGAGGCCTGTCTATTATAGTGACCTTGACTGGGAAGTTGGCTCCCACTATAAGGTCGATATCAGATTGGCAAATGACAGCTCATTGAAATCTTGTTCAACTCTTCTGTTGACATCGTGCTCTCTAGCTGACCCAATTTCGGTAAGAAGGCTTGAATGCTGAATGATGACAACAGATGTAAAGAATTCTTTATTTAGGGTCTGTGGATTAAGGCCCTGTGAAGCAGCTTTAGGGTTTGATGCGCCGGGATCTTGTGGATGTAATCAGTGTATGGCTTACAATAGTCACCTAGAGCCTAGTTTGAGAAACTTCTGTGTTTATGGGCCGCATGTTCATGAAGTTTCCATGATAAACACTAGCCTACTTTGCTAGTTGTATTTTTGAGTGGTTTTCTGAACATTAATATGCTGAACTTATGGGCAAATGTTTTATCTTTTGGAGTGAATGTAAGCTTATGTCGAGAATGGGAACAATGGAGATTAGTGAAAGTTCACATTGAACCTCCTGGTGATATCATGCTTGGCTCCACTCACGGATATGCCAGTTGCTCCTAATGGGCTGGGGAGGTTTCTATTTGATGGATAAAGATGATGGAACTTAAACAATTAGTATTCTTTCTCACAAATCACAATCGCATCTTGCATTTTGTATTAAAGTCAGTTTAGCCAATTTATGCAGTACACTCTAAATTTTATGTTAATACCACAATTAGCAAGCATTATTTACAAGGTCCTCCAGCTGAAGGTATTCTGTGAGCAGAATTGTCATTGTAAGTTGAAGAATATCTTGATTCTGATGTTGATTGACATCCTCAGTAGTCGAGAGAGATGGACGTATATGGTTATAGGCTTATAGCACATTTTGGTTGGATTTAATCATTTACGGTAGGAAGTGAATTACTTTTGTAGTATTTAATTGTGAAATGTTCAAGAAGGTATGTTCTATGTAGACTCCTGTTGAAGTTTCCCCCATTGGTTCCCGCACAGTAGTCTGTTATGACTACCAAGCCAAACTGTTATCACTAGATTTTTTTTTTTTTTCTTTTCAATTTCATGTAAACTGCATCATACAAAGGTAAAACCGTCTCACCATTAAATATGTGATAAGATTAGTTGATATTGTGAATTTATAATGGCAAAAAAAAAATTGTATGGTTAGCTGTTACGGTGAAACAGGTTACTGACTTTTGGATGCAACTTCCCCCGTCCTTTTTTCTTCCCCACTGGAGATACATCAGTTTTCATGGATGTATAGTTGAAGCAACCAAAACTCGCCATCTGACAGTTGAACTGCTTGTGACATAACCTCTAGAATTGTCTTTGTGACAAAGGGTCCGTTAGTGTGTGGTAACTCATGCAGCTGATTCACGAATCGTGGTAACTCAAGCAGATCTTCTGTTTGGTTAGTGGTCAAGCCGTTTGAGTTACCAACTCAAGCAACCGCCATATCTCAAGTGACTGAGAGCAAGGATGACTTTGGATCTTGGACCATTTAAATTTCCAAGGCATGATGATTTGCTAATCTCCTCATCCCATAAGTTAAATTAGTTGCTTGAGTTGCAGGCTTGCAGCATTCATATGGTCGGAATGTTGCCTGAGTTGCAGCATCTCCTTTTACAATCATCTCAGTTTATTACATAGGATGCTTAAGGTGCATTATGCTGAACAGACCCAACTGAAATGTTTGTCAAAGTTGACCCTTTAAGGTTAGCCCAGCACAGTCAGGTAGGTGCACCGTGCACTGCTTCACCAATCATGGTCTTTGGCACGGTCGTGTCTCATGGGAAACTCTCAGAAGGTGACAGAGCTTGACTTCAAGGAGAGTTCTGTCAAGCGCTTTTTTATAGTAGAGACTGGTTGGTGTTTTCGTATCACTTTCTGTAGTTATTTCTTTGTATGCGGTGACACTTGGGGCTTGCGCAAAGCTAGGTTAAATGGGGTTCAATGAAGTTAAAATGGATCCTTCTGTTCAAATTGGAGCAACACGGAGGACTATTTAATCTGCTATGCTACTGGTACATTGGGTTTAAAAGTCTCAAGTTTGTGAATGTCTATAATCAATGCAACCTCTTTCCACTGTCCCATACCTGTTTTGATCTAAACTGGGTATTCTTTCCACATAATCATAAGCAAATATTTATTAACAACGATATGACCAAAATTTTCAAAACACTTGGTTTTTTGTATTTAATAACTATTAACAATGTTGATCAACTTCAACGGAGTAGATCTTTAATTTCCAATGTTCTGACATTGAATTTGAATAAGAAGGATTCATCTCTATATTTTTCCCAAAGCACCCAAGTCTTTCTCATCATAAGCAAATATTTAGTAACTATGATATGACCAAAAATTTCAAGCATAAACAATAAACTTAGTGGTTGAGCAATATTGAAGTATGGCCAAGTATCATCATGGTTATCTGTGCAATATGATGGGTTATTTGCTTATGTGTTGTCTTCTCTTTCATGAAACAGGAAGCTTGGAACAAGTTAAATTCAGAAGAGCTTTTTTGAGAAGTGTAGAGATACTTTGGATTCTTTGATTAGCACGAGCTGTCGGAGAGACCACATTTTAGTCAGAAGCAGCAAAGCCTTTGTTTATTGTAATTACTGTTATTATTTTTTGATTTTTGTGTTTCTATATGTGAGATCAATTAGTTCCATTATGCTTTTCAACTACATTTTGCTCTACAAGAGAGACTGTTTGTTTCCGACTGTTGTGAATTTGCTTCACCTCGAGTTTGGTGACTGTAGAGTCTCTTGATGGCCCCAGGTTTTTCGTTGTTATTAAAATTCCTCCCCACCCTGTATTTGTTATATGTTTTTGTTCGGCACCAGGCTTTACTTAGTAATTGAAGTTCTTGTCACCTGTATTTCTTTCTGTTTCTTTATTGTTTTTTTTTTTTTTAAAGTCTTTGATTTGCTTCTTGTTCATGCTAGGAAAATGAATGTGCCATGCTAGTGACTATTTGTTTCTCAAATTGTAGAATTGTTAAGTAATTTTTTTAAATTTGTGTAAGATATATTTTAGAACAAGATTCTCTTATACATTGTTTATGGCTAACCTATGGTAAGTTATCATAGGGCTAACCTGTGATAATTTATCATAGGTCTTACGTTGTTATCTTGATTCTTCTTTATTATTCTACAAAATTTAAAGTTGATGGTTCCTGGTTCTCACTCTTGAAATTACAATTATGAAAAATCTTAATTATGCACGTGATTTATACAGATCAAAGAGGCATCAGAACGTTGTAAGAGACTGATGTTAGACACAAAATTTGAACATCATCTGGAGCCAACTCCAGGAAATCACTTTTTACAGTAGATTCTTCACCAAAAGACACCTAAGAATCGTAATCTCAATGGACATCTCAATAGCTGCTCAATGTCAACCTAACCCATAATTAGTGAGCTGATTAAGGCGCTTCGGATCGAGAGAGGAATTGTTAAAACCATGCATTCAGCATCAGCTTTTTGAGAGTTATTTAAATTAGATTGGATGTGTTTTCATAGGGCTACAAGTTCATCGAGAAGTAGTAGTAACGAAACAAAGTGTGGGTAATTCACGTCCATCATCTAAATAGTTGATTACAATGTATATATAGATCGAGAAAATCGCGTGCATTGTGACTTGCTAATTTATACAGTTGATAATCTACAAATGAATGGCTCTTAATGATCTTAAATGCCGGTGTCTTTTTATTGTTCAATGAGTTTCATCCTATATGATTTGCAATTTACGAGTTATCAACCAATATGATAGAAGGGTTCGGGTTAGCTCCTCCGCAAGAAGGACCGTCCTGGTCCTTTGCGCGATGTGAGCCGTTCGTTTGCGTTGGCATTGAGATTCGCGCAAAAGAGATAAAGAGAAAACACAGCTCTGTTAATTTCTCAATTACTGTTGCATTCAAAAAAAAAAAGAAGATCCCTGGTTTCTTCTTCCTGATTTTTACTTTCTGCAGCACGTCCTCCTCACTCCACTACTTCATCAAGAACAACTCTGCCCCTGCACTCTCTGTCAGCGGCAGCGGCCGATCCCCTGCTTCCTCCCTCTTCCACCACCTCTGCCTCCTCCCACCTCGTCGCCCCTTTTTCAACAGCCGTCGCCACCACCACAGAGACAACAGGAGGCCGCCGCCGCCGCTGTCTACCTCGTCACTCCTATTCAACAGTCGCCGCCACTACCAATACCTTATGAATTCCCTCATCTTGAGCTCTTTTTGGTTCAAAATCTATCTGTCAATATTTTCTCACCGAGGCCGATCTCCAAGTCGTCGCGAGGGGGAAGACGTTCAAAGTCGGGAAAGCTGAGGATTCTGAATTTCAAAAAGTGCTCAAGATTGCTCAAGATTCTTTTTGGAATTCAGAATCCCATGTTTTTGGAATTCAGAATCCTTATGCTGGAAGAATTCAGAATCAAACAAGGAGATGAAGCTGCTTAAAGTCAGGATGGTGAAGGATATACTCTGTCAGGCATGGGACTAGTTGTTCTGAAGCAAAAAAGTGTTTAGCTCTTTGAAGGTTGCATCTTGAGTTCAATGGCTAGTCTCTGTACCATGCGGCAGCAGCCATGGCTCCAGGGTCAGGAACAGAAGCAAGCATTTCTGGGATACATATGACGATCGTCCATCCTGCATTTTATCATAGCACGCATTCAAAGACAAAGATAAACAAATAAAGCTATGGTTGCTCACACTGCTCATGTTCACACCTGAAAGAAGCATCCTAAGAAATGTCAATGCTAAGATCGTCTCACCAAAACTTTTAAAGCATAATTCAATGACAAATAAATTGCTATTGGAAGCATACTTACATTGGCAAGTATATTTCTAGACGAGAACAATAAAAAAGAAAGAAAGAAATGCATACAACAAATATGGAAATAAGGAGGAAAAAAAAAAAAACAGTTACCTGAGCCTGCATATTTTTTGTAGACTCTGCCCCATTTAGAGCAACTTCAGAAGAGTGGAGAAAAGCAAACATGGGATCATGCCCGGCGTTCTGCCTCTGTTCAGCAAGACAATCACAGATCATTTTATAAACTAAAGGTCAAAAAGATAAGTCAGAAAAGTAGTTCTTGCTTACCTCTTTCAGAACTGTTCATGCTGGAATAAGAACAGTCAACATGGTGCGATAGCCAGCAGCTGCACCTCCATATTTGCTAACTGCTGCAATGGCTGATTCAAGAGCATTGGCCCCTGGATCTAGGGATGGCAATTTGACCCGTACCCGCGGGGACTCGACCCGACCCGACCCGAATGGGGCGGGTTTTTTGATCATTATCCGGGTTCGGGTCGGGTAACGGGGAAAACCCGAAATAACAAGGCCGGGGCGGGGCGGGTACGGTATAGCATTGCCCTGCCCCGTTACCCACCCCGTACCCGCTCCGCTATTTTTTCATATAATGAGTATAATAATATTATATATACATCTACTTAAATAACCCAACTTTTAACACTAATTACAAATATGTCTATATCTAAACTAAATGGTCCAAAATCCAAATCCAATTTGCCCTAAAAATTTGAGCCCAATACACGATTTCGGATCGGGTCGGGTATTTTTATTACCCGCTGGGGCGGGGATGGGGGTGATTGTGGAATACCCAACGGGGTCTGGGACGGGGACGGGACGGGTTTTGGGATTTCGGGTACGGGGACGGGGTGTTCAATACCCCGCCCCGACCGACCCCGTTGCCATCCCTACCTGGATCATAAGAAAGCAAGAAATGTTTGTATAGCATCCATAAGATAAAAAATCAATTGGGCATCGAAGTGGATTTCCTTTCAAGCTTGCATATGCCGCCTTGCAGAATATAACATTTCTGATTAAATGATGTATCAACATATTAATCTTGTGAAAAAAACAATGCCCTTTGCAAAAAAAAAAAAAAAAAAAAAAACAAAAATGCAAAAACGAAATGTAAAATGTTCTTCTAATAAGCTTTCAAACATAAGATTTATTTAAGTTTGTCCTTTGACTTTCACTCTTACTTGTCTTTAGGAATACTGTAGTATTTTGGCCCTCAATATGGAGTGTGTTCTGTAACTATTCTCGTTTCAGATTATGTGTGAAATGAAGCTGAAGCTGGAATCTCTTTGATTTCATCCTAATTTCTCAAAAATAAAAAAGAAATTATTTAAGTGAAAGTATCAATAAAGAAGAATTTATTTCACTATCTATGTATATATTTTGTGAGAGTCGGTAACTTTCACCCTCCATTATTTAGTATATGCAATTCAGAGAGCTGTAATATGTGAGAGTCAAATCAAACGCCCATAGCAGACAAGTGTTCATATCTAGCAATTTCTACTCTTCGAAACAAAGCAGATAAGTATTCTCTTTTAGCAAGATCTTCAGTAGTATTTGCAACCAAAACGAATTATCAAGCCCATAACACAACAGCACAATTGACAAACTGGGAACTATCAAGCCCATAGCACAATTGGCAAACTGGGCATCAATAACCTGCTTGCATGTATTTGCAACCAAAACGAATCACGCCAAAAAATCAGAAGCAGAGAGCTATGAAACTGGTCTCTGAATTTGTCGAAATGCATGATCCTAAGATACATATTTGAAGAAATTCAAATCACAATTGAGTTTATAGTGCATGACAGAAGATCATCGCGAACAATTTTTAGAAAACTCAAAAATAAAGCCAACAACTCAAAACTAACAAGAGATATGCAAAGTAGGATCAAAAGCTCTCTAAATCCTCATTTTCGTATCATAGTCTTCAAGCAACATCAAAAGAGCATAAATCCTCATTTTCGTTCATTGTCCACCGGAGCCAAGGCCTGTAATTAAAAAGTTTAAATGACTATGAGAACAACATCAACAAGAACATTAATATGATTTAAAATTTTCCAAATCACTGATTTAATAAAGAATAGTAAAAATGTTTGCTTCTGTTCTTGACCCTGGAGCCATGGCTGCTGCCGCATGGTGCAGCAGAGCAGCGACACTAGCTATTGAGCGCAAGATGCAATCTTCAAAGAGCTAAACACTTTTTTGCTTCAGAACATCTAGTTCCATGCTTGACAGAGTAATATCCCTCACCATCCTGACTTTGAGCAGCTTCATCTTCTTGTTTGATTCTGAATTCTTCCAGCATAAGGATTTGAATTCCAAAAACATGGGATTCTGAATTCCAAAAAGAATCTTGAGCTCTTTTTGAAATTCAGGATCCTCAGCTTTCCTGACTTTGAACGTCTTCCACCCCCCCCCCCCCGCAACGACTTGGAGATCGACCTGGGCAAAGAAAATATTCACAGAGGGATTTTGAACCAAAAAGAGCTCAAGATGAGGGAATTTATAAGGTGGTGGTAGTGGCAGAGACTGTTGAATAGAGGCGACAACGTGGATAGAGGCGGTGGTGGCCTCCTTTGTCGCTGTGGTGGCGGTGGCGGCTGTTGAATCGGAGCGACGAGGTGGGCGGAGTCAGAGGTGGTAGGAGGGAGGGAGAGGGGAGCGGTCGCCGCCGCTAACAGACAGTGGAGGGGCGAAGTCGTGGTGGACGAAGCAGTGGAAGGAAGAGGACGTACTGCTGGAAGAAGAAATCAGGGGTTTTTTTGAATGTAATAGTAACAGAGAAATTAACAGAGTTGTGGTGTCTCTTTAGATCTTTGCACGAATCTCAAAGCGAACTCGAACAAACGGCTCACATCACGCGAAGGACCAGAGACCATCCTGATCCTTCGCATAAAGGAGCTAACCCGGACCCATGATAGAATTACTGAAATAAAGAGCTGTAAATTCCCAATAAAATAGCCACGTAGACCCTCACTTAAAAGCAAGGCCATGCATCTATATAAATACAATATTCCTTCTCCAACTCCACCCCCAATTCGTCGGTTCGATCTTCCAGCGAAACCCTACGTCCAATCGCCTCAATTCCGATGGTCCTTTTCCAATTAGCGCTAGGGTTCTTCTCTCAATCCGCAGACCCTAGCGGATCCCTTTCACAATACGCCATGGAGGGATCTGCCGATGATCTTGGAGCCCCCGATTCGTGGGACTCGGTGGATTTGGAGGAGAGCATGAGGAGATTGATGGTCTCGTCGTCCAAGAAGGCAGCTGACCCGTCGCCTCCGGCGTCCGCGTCAGCACCGGAGCTCGCGATCCGGCGGTGATGGTGGCGGATGATTTTCGGAGGATGATCTGAAGCAAAGTGGATCAGTTCCTTAGAGATGCCTTGGAGAAGCCAAGGGAGCGTCTCTCCAGAAGTCTACTGAACTTGAGATCGTAATTGGCAAATCTCTGATCTCTTTGATTGATGAAAAAATTGCATACCTTTATTCTTTTTTTTGTGATGCTAAATTATGAACTTACAAAGCCTAATAGTCTTAGAATCGACGGAGTCTTCAAGCTCAAATCTTCTGGATCATCGTCACATGTTAACGTTAGATTGTAGTTACAAGTAAATATGTGCACTTGAAGAAGAATCATGTATTTCGGGTGTCAATTAAGATTATCTTGGATATTTATGGAGGCTTTTTAGTCCCCAGGTGAAAATTAATCGACAGGCTAATGGCATGCCAGTTTGGAAGGTCATAATGAGGTTATTTTGTTGAGCACCTCAAGCTTACATACTGAGAGTCGGAGAACATAGTTAGGGGCTGGTCATTGCACTTCACTTGAACATGTTCATATGTACATTTTGAGTCAGGAAGGGGCCTCAACTGTTGAAATAGTACTTAATCTATTGGGTTTTGAGTTGAGATCTCCATTTATGCAATGGTTTGATGAACCTTGACCTCAAGGCCTTCGGTTTGAACGCGTAAAGTTTAATGCCTGGGACACACTTGACATTATGCTATGATTTGGGGAAACACCACCTAGTATTTGCTGCTCTGTCCGCCTGCATTTGACAGGAAACTCGTGCCACACATGTTGATTTAGGGTTTGGATTTACAATAGTGAAATTAGGGAGAGGAAAAAAAACTCGGAGAAACAGAAAAGAGAGACGGAGAGGGGAAAAAAAAAGAAAAAGTAAAGGAGGAAAAAGGAAAGGAGGAAAAAGGAAACAAAATGAAAGAATGTTAGTTTTTCGTTAAATCTATATTGCAAATCACCTTAGAAACAATATAACGTCAGCATATCACTGATGAAATGTGCCGTGGAAGTGAAATTTATACTTGTAATGTTTGGCTAGTTTACAGCTGTACATTGTCTGTTATTATATACTAAACGATTTGGTTAATTCCTTAATAACTCATGTAAGAATATGCTATAGTCTTGATACCTCATGCCTGAAATTTTGTTAATTTGATGTATAGTTCAACATTGCATATAATTTCTAGTAAAGGGAAACAGGCTTATTAGAAGCTTCCCAGTTACCTTTATGGAAACTCACAAATATCATTTCTCTTTCTTTCTAATAAATGTCTTTGTGAAAATATACCTAGAGGAGGGGTGAATAGGTGTAGTGCTAATCTAGTAACAAATAATGTAGAATTAAAAACTATTACACTAACACACAATGTATAACCAAGAGTGAAGTCGAATTCCTTGTGAAGGGCTCTAGAACTTCTCCTCATGATTCCTCTAAACTAAAAGTTGAGGTACTTCAATAGCTCTCTTGGTTCAATACAAGTGTGAGCATACAAACAATATCAAGCATGTATATATTGAACAATAATAGCAATGCAATATATAAGGAGTAGAGAGTTTAGAGATAGAGAGATCCAAACGCAAACACAAGGGTATGTTTCGAGGTACGAGTCACTGCTCTATATCCCTGCCTTTACACAGAAGGATTTCCATTATGTCCATTGAAGACTTTCCACAAAGGTACCTCCACCGAGGAATTATAACTTACAAACCGGGAGTACACAACTCTAACTCTCATACCTCTACACAAGAGGGAAGGCACAAAGCCAAGCACAAAGTAAAGAAAGATTACAACTTGGTGACCTCAAAAATCACAAACTATACTTGGTGATCTCAAAAGACCACAAACAAAATCTCTCACAATACAATGATCCTAGAGGATAGATTTGCAAAAAATAGCTCCAGTATGTGAGTGCACAAAGTTTTGAAAAAGACACACAAAGGAAAACACTTGGGAAAACTCTTGAAATGATAAAGGAATTGAAGAATAGAGACTAGATTCCCAAAACTTGTTTTCTTTTGATTTTTCAAAACTTTGAAACTAAACTAAGATAGAAAATTTTAGCACCAAAAGCTTGTTTAAAAACTCTTCAAAAAGTAGGCAAAATAGCTCTTATAAAATTGTTGAAAATCTTGTTGAAAACTGGTCAAGAAAACTTTTTTAAATAGGCTAGACAGAATATAGTTGCTGGGGGCAGAACCTAGGTGAGATTAGCCTGTCGGTCGACCGCCCGGTTGACCGGCCAACGGTCAATTTTCTGACCGTTGGGGTTATCGGTCGACCACCCCCAAAGTACAGAGAGTATAACTCTGTCCGTCGACCGCCCGGTCGACCGGGGCCAATCAGAAAGTAGGGTTGAGCAATCGGTCGACCGCTAGTTGAGCTCTATGCATGTGTACATGTCGGTCGACCGGTTGGTCGACCGAGCCAGCTTGCGGTTGACCAGTCGGTCGACCGTAAGCATCCCAAAACCCAAATTTTAGGGTTTAAAACTCGGACTTTGACACCCATAAAAATTTCAATAAATTCTCATAATTTCACAAAAATAAGTTCATATAAATACTTTGAAGCAAAAATATGTGTGATCAAAAATCAACACATAATACAAACAGTTGAACTATTTTTGCGATAAAGAAATATAGGCAAAAATCAAAAACCGTATTTTTCAACATCCAAATATTGAAATAGAAATCCTATTTTTTATTAACTTGTATAAATACAAAAACAAGATATTGAAACACATTTGAAGCATGGTGTGCATGGATAGAATCAATACATATAGTAAATGATATATATTTGTTTTTGACAATAAATATCAAAATAAGTTTTCATAAAAACAAAACTTAAACACATGAACTAAATACATCAAAATAAGTTTATATAAACATATGAAGTATAAATGCATATGGATGAAATTCAATACACATATAAACCATGTAAACTTGTTTTGATGAAATCTATTCATAAAATGGAAAGATGTATACATGATAATCCGAAACACAAAACTGTATACATAATAAACCAAGACACACAGAAGTAAGTTTCTATAAACCATATGAGCTCTAACATGTGTAGATAAAATCTAACACATATATAAACTATAAAACTTATTCTATTGAGATATAAACCAAATAGATATAATCTTGAAAATGAAATGGTTAAACCGAAAATCAAACTATAAACTTGTGTGTGTGAACTTGAGCAATTCAAAACTATTCTATCTTTACACAAGATCTAAACTAATAAACAAATCTAGACTAAGGTCTTCTTGTCGATCTTCTTCTCCAAGACGACTCGATGCAAACACGATCCAAAGAGCGACGACTCCATCTCGAGTTCTTGGTGTGATCTTAAAGCGCGGGCTTTTGAATCAACATGTGATAGCTTCAAAACTTGACTTTGAATTTTTTGTTGAAGCTAAATACCGACTAAGATCTTGATCAATATCTGAAACTTAAAAAACACAAGATCATTAGTAACATAACTTTAAAAGTTAGTCATCATCAAAACTAGGGTGAAAGACTTTCGGGCTAACACTATGTTGTTCAGTTTTGCGTGTGGAGCAAGATATTGTAAAGTTCATTCATGATCCTATACGACAACAGCTGGAATTTTAAGACCTTCCAACCTCCTATCTCCATTTGGCAGCACACCGTGTTGCTCAACACTACTGTCTGCAGTCAATAGCCATGCCAGACAACATCCTGCACGATGGGTCTGGTTCTTGGATTGTACTTCTCAACATATCTTCCAGCAGACTTCCTTCAGTTTGTCTTGCGGACATTCATAATCTACAACAGGAAGAAACAAAAAAAATGCTATCAAGTTTGCAATCAAGTAGAGGCACAGAGAAGCTTGCAAACTATTAGCAGTTCAAATATCTAGTCTTCCAAGTCCGGCAATGTAAAAGTGTTGAAAAAAGAAAAGAAGAGTATAACAAAGTACGCGCTCTGATATTCAGCAGTACTGGTGTTAACACAATGACAAAAACAGAAATTGAGCAAACTAGCAAGACAGCGTCCTGCCACGCTCCTTTCCATCAGGGAGATCAGATGAGCGATCCTTTGATGAAGAACCTGGATTTAACCGTCCAAGGGATTTAAGTGACACTTTTTTATAGGTGGAAATAGATTGGAAAGACATAGGGTGCGGAGCAAGAGCTTGTTGTCGGTGGATACAGAGCCAGCAATAGAGTGGCTATTTTCCGGGATCGTGAGGTTGATCGGAAGGACCCTGCCTATGATAGGAGTTATGATAGGTATTTTCACAATTGCAGTATTCCCTTTTTCAGCTGCATGTGACATTTTTTGCAAAATGTTTTGAGTATTTGCTTCGGTAAATCCAGCTAGGAAGTTTGAGCATTTGTTAGCACCTTATTCTGCATCTTTCTGCAAAATGGGCCACAATAATATTTAAAGTGCTTTCCTTTCATACCTTATAGACTTTTAATTAACTCTTGCGATGTTTATAAGATTCCCTCCTTCAGCTGTATTTGGTAGAATCTGCAACTGATAATTAGTAAAATGTTTGTTTATCTCAAAATCTTTGTAATGTCGCTTCTTGTGTTTTCAGGTATTTGCAAAGATTTAATTCTGGGGTTGGGTTTCATGGAGGACACTATACCATGCAGCCTCTGTATTCCCCTGTTGTGAATTACAATACAGAATTTCCTCAGCTTGGCTCAAGTCACAGGCGACAAATTTCTACTGACCGCCAACCTCAGACTATCTCCCCACATCTGCATGGTGTTGGCCAGTTGCATAGCCACTTTCTTCAATTGGATATGGTGTTTCAAAAGGCATGATGCCATCATTTAATCCTAGTCTTATAGGTGTTCATCAATCGTCAGTCTACGTGCATTCTTTTCAGTGTCCTGGCCCTCCACGCTCTGGAATGCCATTTGTTCATCAGCATGAACATGCTCAACCTTTTCCTCAGGTAGGTTAAATGGTGTTTGCTGTTATTATTATTATTATTTTTTTTTTTGCAATGCTATCTTTGCCTTTGCTGCTGTTAATTAAACAAGTGATTGAGTTGTGAAAATGCTCGACTTTGCTTTTCATTATTTAAATGTTCTCTCAAAAGAGTTTTCATGATTGAAAAAAAGCCCCTTTTTTTCTTTCTCCAGTTGTTGCACTTCTCTTATCAGTTGCGGTGGAAGTTTTCTGACGCGATTAATCGAGTGGTCAATTTCGCACCGTGGAGAATGAAAATAACTCAGAGATTCACACAGAGAGCAAGCAAAGACACAATAATTTACGTGAAAATTCAATTTAGGATAAACAATGGGGAGGAAGAGAATTCACTATTTTCAAAGGGTTACAGTGAACTCCATAGATTTAGAGCTCTGTTTACAATCTCTGGCATAGTAATGAATGATTTGGATTCTTTTTCAGTTGAGGGTTTGGACTGGTTGTCATCTTTATCTCTCAGTGTATAAATACCTTGAGAATCGTTATTGGTGGCGCAAGTCGTATAGATTTTCCTAACCGCGTGATTTGTATGTTGAGATTTCTTCGTAATGGCCTGGGTTGTGTTCTTGATTGTAATAGTGATTCCTGCTATTTTCTGTAACAGTCTTTGCTGGAATAGGAGTTGTTGCAAACGTTTGAAACATGGGATGACTTGGCGGCATAATGATCTCCATGAATGTGGGCGGTGGTCAAGGAGGTCGGTTGCTGCATTCGTCTTGCTCGGGACGGGGAGAATCGACCTCTGGATGGCGATGCTATCGGGACAGTTGAGTCTTCGGAAGAAGGAATGACCTCGGGAACGACGGGATGATGCTTCGGGGAGATGTTTTACTGGCACATCTTGTCGTCTGACTTCGGGAGGTTTTAATGAGGCAGGACACGTGTCGTGATCCTAGTGCAAATCAGGATTTGACCACTACATCAGTATAGCAACGTACAAAGTGGACTATCATCAGTTGTATTAAGAAATATAAGGAAAAGGAAAGGATAAGAAGTTGGTAATACATAATATGCTTGCTTTAAGAACATAGTGCGACCATCCCTATAGATAAAACTGTCCAGGGAATGATTCAGATTTATCCTTGCCAAGATTTGTCTTCTAATACCAAAATCTTTAAATTCAATGAATTTTGCTCTATTTCTCATGTTGGTTTGTCAAGGAAATGACCTTGTTAGGTTTTCTTAATGAAAAACCATCACTTGTAGGACGCTTGGATTCCTGCAGGCTTATTAGCACTGGTCTGAATCGAATTTTGGATTAGCCCGGCCCCATTGAGAGGCTTGGGCATGCCTATGCCCTGCTAGTACAACCTGAGATCAGAGACAAGGATGTCATGTTGGCAACTATTATGTTTTGGCTGGCAAGAAGATTGTAGGCATAAAGAACCGAGATTGGCTGGAGCAATGCACACGTTATTCGACGAAATAATAATTCACCAATTGATGTGAAATGTATACGTGTGCGGAAGTAATGGATAAAAAAGCTCAAATGTTTCACTAACAAGAATGATCGTTGGTAGGAAAGCTTAAAACGGTTAATATTAGTTATGTTTCTTTAACATGCATGTATTAGATCAATTCAAATATTAAAGTACTAATTAAATATCGTTATGATGCATGTAATAAATTCTACTATCAATAAAGAAATCAAATAACTACAACAGTGAAGTAGATTTAGACACTCGCATTTTAAAGTGGACAGTAGATCAAGATCAATGATAGATTAGATATGTATATCCAACTTGTAAATAATTAGTAATGGGCGTCGAGGTCGGCAGAAGACGTGGAGAGAAAGATTTGACAGCACTTTTAGAGAGAACATAAATTTATTGTAGAGAGATTGAGAGAGAAAAAAGAATTATAGTAGCCGATAAATCAATTAGCGCATCTCATCACTAATCGGGGTCTAATAGGGTATTCCACCACTGCTAGAAAAAGAATTCATGATTCATAACAAACTCACAAAGAGAATAATAAATTTTCATTGATTATTCAAAAAGTGAATACACTGGGCCCTTTATATGGGCTAAAATTGTATTCTTCTACTTCTATTTGGATTACATAATCAAAATATTAAAAGAAATCAAAAGTCTAAAAGAAAGGAAAATACATGAAAAAACTTACATGAAAAGGAAACTAGAATCCTATTACAATTCTAATTACTAAAAACCAAAAAAATTAAGAAATAGAAACTAGTAATCTTAATACTATTAGAACTACTGGATCCATGTCGAGTTGGCGCGTCTTTTCCAACGATGGTAGATACACCATGTCTTTGTTCCTTTGTCCTCATCATTCCTTCCGTGTTGGAGAGAGCTCGACTCCATCGAGTAAGAAATAGAAGTGGTCTTATCTTGCTCCAAAGTGTTGAAATCAATCTGTTGTATTACACTTCAGTCTAGTTCTAGTAGACAATACATGTCGTATCTACCATCGTTGGAGAAAACGCGCCAACTCGACATGGATCCAGTAGTTCTAGTAGTATTAGGATTACTAGTTTTTATTTCTTAATTTTTTTCGATTTTTAGTATTTAGAATTGTAGTAGAATTTTTGTTTTCCTTTTTATGTAGGTTTCTTTTTCATGTATTTTTTCCTTTTTTTTAGACTTTTGATTTCTTTTGAGAGTTTGATTATCTAATCCAAATAGAAGTAGACAAACACAATTTTGTAGCCTATATAAAGGCTCTCATGTATTCACTTTTTTAAACAATCAATGAAAATTTGTTATTCTCTTTGTGAGTTTATTATGGATCATGAATTCTCTTTCTAGTAGTGGTGAGATGTCTTATTAAATCCTGTTTAGTGGTTCTCAATCTCTCCACAACAAATTTTTTTCCTCTCTAAAAGTGCTGCTAAATCTCTCTCTCCACGTTTTCATCCAACCTCAACGCCTATTGTTCCCCTCTTTCTCGCCGTTGAAGCTGAGGCCATCAAGACATTTTCCACACTATCAATATCAGGGAAAAAAAAAGATTCGCGCATGCAGAATTCAGTCATTGGCAAGTTGACTTGTTTGAATCATAACTCACTCATTCGGATTCCAAATCACGCACCGTTGAAGCGTTGAGTTTGTGAAAAAGAGTATTACACAACAACAATTAAGAACAAGTTCAGGTATAATTTACACAGTCTTTAAAGGTACAATTTCAATCTACTATTAATTATTTATAAGTTAGATATACATCTCTAATTTATTATTAATCTTGATCGACTGTCCAATTTAAAATGCGAGCCTGTGAAGTTGCTTCTCTTTTGTAGTTGCTTGACTTTTTTATTGATAGTATAATTTGTTTTCTGTATCATAACAACATTTAATTAGTACTTTGATATTTGAATTAGTCTAATACATGCATGTTAAATAAGCATAGTTAATATTATTTGTTTTAAGTTTTTCTACTAATAATCGTTTTTGTTGGTGAAATATTTAATTGAGTTATTTTATCTATTGCTTCCGCCCCAATACACGTTTCACATCACCAATTCCAGTCCTCTTGGTTTTGTAAATGATTGTTGAGCTACTAGTGCAGGAATTCAGTTTTCAGATCCTCTTTGTCTCTAGTGTGCAAGTTCGACATAGTGGAGCTTACGGCCCAGATAAGCGGTTTTTCCTCTGCACCCTCCCGCAACCTATGAGCCTGGAAATTACATGGTCACATTTGGACGTGGGACTCTGCCACAGACCATGAGCTTGGGAAAATGCACTGTCGCATTTATGCTATTTCTTGTTGGCTGGCAGGGTAATTGCAGATTCAGAGAAGCAAGATGAGTTTGAGATGCACATGCCTCTTTCACTGAAATGTATCAGCCTATTCCAGTTCCAGCACGCTCAGGTTTGTTGCTGCTTCTTGTGTTATTAAGGCAAGTACCAAACTGGTTTCAGATGTATCATTACTCTTGCAGATTCAAAAATTACTTTTGCGAAGTTTGAGAGGGTAAAGGAAAAGACTTCTTACCATTGGATGTACAATCTGATATGGGGACAGATTCGGTCTTGAACAACTTAGTAACTAAATTGTATTTTCCCTTCCGTGGTTTAATAGATGGCTGAACAGGAAGGTTGCAAATTATTTTTGCAGTAATACCAGAGGCAGACTGCTGGTCATCTGTATAGTACAGATGGAGATCAGTGGGGAATCAGACTTGATTGATGTTGTAAAGTATCAAGTCAATTGCAGAGAAGGTGACAGCCTGACAGGTAAGCGATTCTTTGGTTCATCCACTCTGGTGTATCAGCTTGTTTTTCTACTGACAAAAAAAAGGAAATTTTTATGATTTATAATTTTATTTCAGCATCCATTTCTGAGTTGTCTGAATGTCATTTTTGGGCATGTTCTGTTTTATTGACCATTGCATGTGTACTTTAATTTCATGTTGAAAAAGATTAATGTATTTCCTTCCTTTCAAGTATCTTGTGTATGAATCTTTACAATTTCAACTTTTCCTCTAAGGTTTATGTGAAATATCTTTGAGGGAGGCTTCTCCCTTGACTTGGTATATTTGTGCACCAGAATCTGACTTGCATGATTCAGAATCTTACTGCCCTGTTATGGCAGAATGTAACAGTGCAGTGATTCTTGTTAGCACAATAGGTAATTGATTATATAAAGAGTTATTTAGTTATAGAGTTGTAGTAGTATTTAGGAGACAGAGAATCCCAGAAGTATCCGTAGTAATAGTTTGAATGACGATTGGGTGGGTGGGGATGTTTTATTTTTTTTTCTCATGCTGCTTTTCTATCTTATTCACACGCGCTTGCATAGGGACCAATCTTGCAGAAGTACAGGCAAGAAACAAGCGGCATGGGATCATCTCCTTGTCAATCTCAAGATTCTCCACTGATGAGCATGCCTATTACTGTGGTGGGTTAGGATTTGTGGTAGGGAACAAGGTTCTTTTACACTTGTTATTGGATCTGCTTCCAATAACCTTGACAACCAGGAGGGACTGATTAAGTCTTAAATCTCCTTGTGTTCTCTCCTTGCGACAGTCCCTCGAAAGTTTAATTTGCTCTCCATTGATTTCTCATTTTTTTTCTTTCTTTTTCGTATCCTCGTCACTTCATGTAACAGGCTTAGAAATATATGTTAATAAATTTACTTCTTTAACTAAAATTATATAGCAGAACAGACTTTACACATATAGCTCGATATTGTATCTCAGTTACAGTAAATAATCATGTCCAATGTGATTGATCATCAATTGTTGCAGGGTTCTTTTACTTATCAAATTGCTCCTTTTATTTATTTTTTTTAAATTCTAATTGAGAGTTTTAGTTGGAAGCTAATAGGATGAAAAAAGAAGTTTGGTTTTCATGTAAGCATTGTTATTTGATACAGGATTGAAGTTTTTAATGACACTTATCTGCAACTTAGTACTTGAATGACTGAACAGAAAATGTTATTTTTTATTTAATGTGTATTAGTTTGCCATAAAAAAAAGGATTAGGCAAATTCAAAATTTCATCCTCACAAGGGATTATGTGCGCATCAAAGATCTTCAATTCCGGGTGCAGTTGTGGTTCCCAAATGCAACAGCATTTGAACCATAGAACAAATGAGAATGAGACCACCAGATTCATGTGTTAGATATAATCGGATCACGTAATATCTCTTTCACGGATGTTTTAAAACATGGAGATCATGATGAACAGTGTGTGGGTCACCTAGGGGATGACCCACCGTGTGCTTTGTAGGCCGACAACTTACCTATAGTGTCACTATGGTTACATTTTTTCAGTTTTGTCCATCTTAGCTACAGTATACTATTGTTGCACTTTTCAGTTCTCCTTGCATGTAATTAATAAAATGGTGTTATGAGGCTGTGACATATCATAAATTTATGAAGCTTTTGTTACTTTTAATGCATACCATTAAACAACTATGAGACAATTAGAAATCACAGTAGGCAAGTACTTTTTGAGAGTTTGTAATTTTACTAAATTTCTTTCACAGTGTAATGCAGGGTTTTTTGCTAAGTTAATCTATAAGTTAGAATAAGTACTCGTGGAAGCAAAAGTTTAGAGCCATGTTGATGGGAATCACTTTTACATGCTTTTTATTGTAGTTTTTTTATTTGCTTTTATTGTAGGCTTATGTTATTTAGTCTCATATGACTTGTAATGGGGAATTTTACTTTGTAGTAGCCTATTTAAAAGAGGCTCAACTCAATGAATAAGACAGACGATGAATGAATTAAAATTTTTAAATTTCTTGAACCCTTGAGTTTTTGAGATTGGGTGTGAAGCCCGTCGTATAAGGGGTGTGAAACCCGTCGTGTAAGGGGTGTGAAGTATAAAATCTATCCGGATCTTATCTCTATTTCTTAAGCCCTAATTTATCTTATTTATTTTCTCAAAATCCTTGTTTCCTATTTCTTTCATTTGAAGGAGATTGTGATCCTTCTGTATTACATCATTTTGAGATCGAAGCTTTAGTCTCAATCTTCTTTCAAATTTTCTTCCTCTATAACAAATCTAGCCTCTCCAAAACCTTAGATCTAGACCCTAGATCTACTCCCAAAAAAATACATTCTTCATCGAAGACCTTGTTCATCGATAGCACTGTTCATCTGCATTGTGCATGGACGGCACTGTTCATTGACATTGTTTATTACAGAGCATAGCCGCAGTCCGGAGTCTATTTCTCATCCGTTCGGAGTCCAATTCGAGTTCCGTCTGAAACGTTGGGTTCGTGATTGAGTCCCGAAACTACTAAAAAGAATTCACAATAGTTGGATGGTAGATCCGACCTTCATAAGTCCTTGTTTGGTGCCGGTACAATTTCTGTAGCAGTTTGGCAGCATTTTATGATCCGTTTTCCGCCCAATTCGAGCCATATACGAGTCGTTGAGACCTTTGGGGTAACTTCTGAGCTTGTGAATTGAATTTTCTTAATAGACTTTTATTTTTGTGGTTGGTACATATATATACTGATGGTGATGACAAGAAAATTGAACGGGATATGTATGCGGCTATCCCGTATTTTCAGGATTTTAATGATCATGATGGGTATAAAGAGCGGACAAATCATCTTGAATATTTGTTCAGTTATTTCTCCTTGACAACTGGGCAGAAGTATCGCTATGCACAAATGAAGCTGGATGGAAAAGCTTATTGGTGGTGAAAAGATAACCATATCGACTGTCGATATTGGTTTGTTTTACAAAATCTTTGTACCCGGTATGTGACACATCTTGAGAGGCCACAATTCAGCAATCTGATCATTGAATGCAAGGGGCTCCTAGCTGGCGCGAGGAAGATTCTAAAAAGACAGTAGAGGTTGTTGAAAATTCAGAACTAGAGCCAGAAGTTGATGATGAGCCAGAGCCAGGGTCAGAAATTATTGCTGAGTTGGTGTCACTGCAAGAAGAGATTTCTTCACAATCCACAGAAGTTATAGAGATGCCTATTGAAACTCTTGTAGATTTTTCAGTAGAGCCTACTATGGAGTTAGTACTGCCTTTGACAGTTATGAGGGTCTCATTATCATTAAGATCGCCTGATGAGTACGATCTCTTGTAGATATGTCTACAAGAGACATGTTCACAGGAGATCAGGCTACTTATGTTGCAAAGTACAGTCGGTTCAATTTCCATCATGGATGATTCACATCTATCTGCTACATGTGATTGGCTCGACGTACAATCCTTCACATGTGATCTGTCACATAAAACAGTTTCACCTTTACCACCTTGGTTCAGTTATGACACGTCAGTGCTATTTACCCGACCACTACCTTGGCCTGATTGAGGATGTGTGATGAGATTTAACACGGTTGTGCTTGCCTTGCTACTTATCACTGTATTCATCGGAGATGAATGCTTTCAAGTCGGGGGTAATTGATGGGAATCACTTTTAGTTGCTTTCTACCATAGTCTTTTTATTTGCTTTTATTGTAGCCTTATGTTGTTTAGTTCCACATGACTTGTGATGGGGAATTTAGCTTTTGTAATGGCCTATTTAAAGAGACTCGACTCAATAAATAAAGTAGACGATGAATGAATTAAAATTTTTCAATTTAACTTTTTTTAATTCTTGAGTTTTTGAGATTGGGGTGTGAAACCCGTGGTGCAAGGGGTGTGAAACCCGTCGTGTAAGGGGTGCGAAGCCTAAAATCTATCTGGATCTTATCTCTATTTTTTAAACCCTAGTTTTTTTATTTATTTTCTTGTCAAAATCTTAGTTTCCTATTTCCTATTTCTTTCATTTGAAAGTGATTGTGATTCTCTCGTATTACATCACATGTTTCTTCTGCTTCTCTCTTAAACACGGGTACTTTAGTAATTATCTGAAGTTAGAGTAATCTAATTTAGGAAGGACACATTTGTTCTTTGGAGATAACAAAAATAATAAATAAATAATAATCTTGAATCCTTATTGAAATCTATCCAGATACAACTATATTCAAATCTTAAGAAATAATGGAAGTTATTTGTATTTGATCATCAAATAGTTCTTGTTAATTATCTTTGGTCTCATTTTTAGAAATAACATATTAATATTCTTATACACATAGCTATAAAAAGCATATTTGAAAAGATTTTATAAAAATGTCTCAAATAAATAATTTAAATAAAAGGTATTAAATAGACTCATCGAATTCAAATAAAAAATAAAGATAATCAAATTAGAAGTTTAATCCATTAAGAGAAAACTCGTCAAATTGGAATCTAGGATTCTAAAAAGGAAAATCATTAAATAAAATATTAAGCTAATAAGATTTTCATTTTAAAAAAAAAAGATGCCTGGCTAAAACTAGCTTCATTTTACCATGTTTTCGCATGCTTTAAAAAATTCTTAAATGTAGGGAATCCTTCCGAAATTTAATAGAATTCACTTGTTCTTTAGTTGAAAGCTTAGTTGCAAGGTGCTTTTATTAGAACATATTATAGATTGAAGTGAGCGATGAGAAAGGAACTTTCACTTGTTCTTTAGTTGAAAGCTTAGTTGCAAGGTGCTTTTATTGAAACATATTATAGATTGAAGTGAGGGATGAGAAAGGAACTTTCAAATATTTCAAATTTGATTGATAGCTAAAACATGTTTGGATAGATAGAGATAAAGTTATGTCAAATAAATTATCTAAATTATTAAATATAAATATGAATCAGTAGTGAATTAGATATCTCCTCTCTAATTTGAAAGAAAACTCATCAAATTAGAATCTCAATGTAATTCGGATTTTGATAAAGATATCCCATATCTTAATCTCATAAAGGTTTTATAAATATAAGACGGGTGATTGATGCAAATTTCATTATGTGGATGGATGGTAACTTGAAGTTCTTTATTTATTTTACTGGCATATTAGATTTATGTCTTTGGACTTTTGTAGTTCTTTCTTTCTTATGTGATAATATAAATAAAAATTTTGAATTTTCATATGTGTAGCATGTGCATTTCCCTAGTGTATGAATATGTGACGGGTCATTTCTTAGTTTGGCAGGTCAATCCAACTGAAGATTATCTGAAAAGCATGCTAGATGATGTTGAAGTTATGATGGCGGCAAGAGAAGAGCTCTCATTCGAGAGATCCCTAATGGCGAGGTTGAAGAAATTTCTACACCTCTCAGTTTATTGAGACAGCTCATCCATGTACCAATTGTTGCTTGTTGTACTGCTTCTCTCAAATGCTACCATCAACTCGCGTTGAATCTAGGCTGCAAGACTCTGTGATAATGATCCTATGGTTGGCAAAGACTACTTGTTTTCTGAGTATTTGAACATTGCTCTCAAAATTGGACTAATGCAAGCAATTGTACTGCTGAGCAAGGGATATTGTTCTCCTGTTCGTTCTATTGGATGGTTCAAATGTTTGATGATATGAAATTATTCTCTTTTGGCCGTGTATATAATTTGTTCTCTCTCTCTCTCTCTCTGGCTCTCGCTCTCGCTGATGATGATACCTGCGTAGCTTAACAGTGATTCAGTGAATGCCTTTTGCCCCCCCTGCAACCCAAAGCTGAACCATGTGATTGTTGCTGTGCGTTCAGGCATGCTCTATTATTTGGACTTTGTACAAGTCCGTGGCCTCACAGTTGTCCTAGGCTTTGGCCTCTTCTTTTGTTGAAACTTGGCACAATTGTTTAGTAAAGTTCAGGTTCAGGTAAAATGTCATATAGATCTGATCAAATCAAGAGACACTATGATAAAAGGTCGATGATGCACAAGGACGAGGTCATCCCCATTGCTACAATGCTACCCTTAAAAGACCTCTTCATTATTCATCATGAGTGGGCCACGCGGGGGTCATTAAGTAAAGAAACTTGATTCCCCCCTGCAACTGCAATCCTCTCTCTTTTACCTTTTGCTTCTCAGAGCTGGGATTATGTTCCCCCTTCCAAAGCCTTCCACCACAATGAGTTCTTTCACAAAAACAGCACTCTCTCTCATCTCAAGTTTGCTTCCACTTCTCTTAGCAAAGCAAAAAAGAAATGTTAGAGAGATCCTCTCACTGTCCTTTCAACTTTCTCACGTCTTCTGCACTTTGCAAAATCAAGAGATCCTCTCTTCCCTAAAAAACTATATTCTATACACTTTCAGCCCAGTTACATGGAAGTGTTAGTCTGTTATGATGTGGGAATTGACCGCACTGCCCCTCACTGAGCGCTGGCATGATGGGGAGAAGAAAACAGCAACAAGGGGCCTTGTTGACATTTTGGGGACAAATGCTATCAAGTGCTCCACTCGAGTGCTGCTCATTATTGTTATTACTATCATTGTGCCTTTTGGAGCCATGCAAAATCTCTCGGAGCATGTAACAAGAAGAGACAGCCATTGAAACCCTAAACCCCCACTCCATTGTTTTGCAGCAGTAGGTCATCAACACAAGCTTCCATCCATATGGGTGCCAAAAAAAGACATTATGTTCAAGGATGCACAGAGAGGAGGGGGTAGAAAAATTATGTGATGGGGTTTGTTTGTCATCATTTTATTACAGACCAAATCCAGCAAATGTTATAGTTGTTAGCGTGCACTGTTTTGATAATTAATAAACAATTTCCACTCTTTCTCTTGTTTGTAAATGTGAAATTATAGACACACAAAAGGAAATCCATGTGAGAGAGACTTTGTCATCATTTTACTACAGACCCAAACCAGCAAATGTTATAATTGTTAGGATGGGCTGGTTGAAAATTTGTCCAACTAGCCCAACTACATTATTTCTTTCATTTCCCTTAATTAACAAAAATGTTTTCTTATTTTCTTTCATATAGTGGATAAAGTTGTAAGTAATTAGAAGGGCAAAATTACGACTGGGCCCCATTACAGCCCACGGAATTAGAAAGGCCTAAAAACGAAATCAATTCCCTTCGCCTTGTAAGAAAACCATAGGCCGAGAAAAGCCGAGGCTTCCTCAAAGTAGCAACGAGCCCCACGAGGCGACCGGCGCGAAGTTACCTTTCCGCCCGCGGCCTCACTCGAACCTCCAGGGGCAAAAGGGTCATTTCAACCTCACGCGATCACGCTAAACAGCCATCGCACACCTGGCACACAACGGGAAAGGAGCAAGAGAAAATGATGAGAAATTCCAGAATCCAAATACGAAATCCAACTTAGAAAGAAGGAATCCCATGAAAAGAGACATTAACGAACACATTGTTTATGATAAGACTTTTTGAGAAACGGCAACCAACATCCAACGAGGCCCACGAGGGGGCGGAGACCCATTACGACCACTATGCCCCTTCAAGCTTTGTAATCCGAGGGGCAAATATGTCTTTATGACCACACCCACGAAACACAATCCCCAAAGAAAAAGAAAAAAAATGCATGCATCTTGCCATAACGGGAAGAACCGAAGGGAAGAGGACCACCAGTCTCGAGAGTGTCAAATCTCCGCACCAAGAACCGGCGTCATGGGCAGGGCCGGACCCACATACGTACCACTGTGTGTGGGTGTTGCCCTCACTCAATTTTATGTAATATATAGAGTATTATATATAATTTATATATTTTTTATATTTTTCTTTTTAAATTATTCTTATTAAAATAGAGATATTTTAAAGGTTTAACTTATAAAAATATATTATTATATGTCACAAGTCAAAGTTTTTCGTGTAATTTTTTTCTTTTTATTTTTTATTTTTTCTTATTATATTTATGCTTATACTGAAATTTTACCGAAATTTTACCGATGTCAACATTAAAAAAAATATCTTATGTTCATCATTAGTTCTACTCTCGGCAAAACTTAACAACTTCTATAACCAACATTCAAGCATTCTAGCTCAAATCTTATTCAAGAATATGAATTAAAGCCTATCCTCTCGTCATAAAAATTTAAGTTAGATTTGTAAGAAAGCTAGAGTTGAAACAATGACAACGGTAAAATGTGCGTCTAGCCGGCTCTGAAGCTGCTACTTAGACTTGCAATTCATCAAAACTTCAAATTAACATTCAAAACAAATTGTTTAATTAAGTTGGACAGAATAGTATTGAGACAATATTGTTATTGTTTTTAAAAATTTTAAAATGCAAGGGGAAAATAAATAGTGGGAACAATTAATACTATATATTTACGATTACCGTTGAATGAATGAGGGTGTAGTAATTAGAAGTAGGAGTAATAATAATAATAAATAATAAATGTGGAGGAAAATGCGTAATAATGGGAAAAAACAAAAGAGCATCGATGCTTGGCAAGTGATCATTGTGCAGGGCCCGGGCGAAGGCCATCATTGCGAATCTTGGGCCGGCCGAACCCATCATCATATCATTTCCATTCATTTTCTTTTTATCCTTCTCGGAGGGGCAACGATTTACCAAAATGCCCTTCCCTCAAATATGTAAATGCGAAGTATGCGCGCATGTCACGTGAGGCGCCACTGGGGGTCTCATCATAAGCACAACATTAAATTCTCGCCCCCCACCGGCCGCCCTTGCTTGCTTACACCCCCACACATGCATGATTCGTGCGCCACTCCCTCCCTGCTTGCAATCCTCTCCTCTCTAGAAAAACAAGAAACTCCTCACTTCACTTTCTCTCTCTAAAACTCTCTCAACTATATATAGAGAGAGAGACCACCACCCCCCACCACCATCCAAACTCAAAACTCAAACTCACTCACACACCCTTCTCTTCTCTTGTTCTCCTCTCCTTGCTAGCTAGGCTTCTCTAGCTTTAGCTTGTGTTCAAGGACAAGCAACAGCACAAAAGGTGGTTTTGCGCTGGTAAGACAAGGAGAATGCCTATGCTTGAAGCATCTTCTTTTGGAAACTTGGCTAGCTTCTTGTTTAGGATGATATCTTCTTGTTATTGTTTTTGTTTCGCATGTGTGAGATTAACTTTTCTGAAGTGATGATTTTTTTTTTTTTTTTTGGATTTCTATATTAAGAAGTATGATATTTCTCTTACTTTGCATTAAAACATGTTTTCATATCTATCTTTTAATTGAATGATTCTGTTTTAATCCATAATCCACATACCCAGTTTTGCATCTTCTTCCTCTAGCATTAGTATTATATATCTCATGAACTATTTCAAAATATATATATATAGGAAACACTCATGATTCTTGAGCCCATAACCTTATTGTAAACTAATTTATATACAGAAAAGTTAAGCTATGCAAATCTCTCGCCTAATAATTGTTCAGTAGAACTTTTCGTATGATATTAAATAAATCATACTCCAAAATTGTGACTCAAAATTAAAATTTGTTTCAGTTCTCAGGGTAACTAACTAGTTTCAGAAAGGCATGGAAAGGATCAACTCGAAGCTGTACGTGCAGAACTGCTACATAATGAAGGAGAACGAGCGACTGAGGAAGAAGGCGCAGATCCTGAACCAAGAGAACCAGGCGCTGCTCTCTGAGCTCAAGCAGAAGCTCGCCAAGTCCAACGCCAACGCCAACCCCGTCACCGACCTCGGTTCAAACCACACGGCCAACAAGGGCTCTAATGGGAACAAGTCCTGAACTTGCTGCATGTGTGAGACAATGTGTTGAAGAAGCTCACCGCTGTTTACTTTTTCTTCTTCTTTTTTTTTTTTTTTTTTTTTTTTTTTTTTTTTGGGGAATGTTTAGGGTGATAGGATTAAGAATCTCTATGTATTTGCATCTCTTTGGCCAACGGGACAGTCAGTTATCATATATATGTTCTCTCATCCCAACCTTGGAATGGATATGCTCTCTTCATACTTCAGCTTCATTTTTTGTGGAATGAAAAGATACAGAATATAGTAACAATGTTTAAGCCTTGTAAAGATGGAACTTTTTATTGACCAATAAATTGGAGTTCTATGTAATCTAGAAATCGACACTTAACTTTTTATCAACGCTCGAAAAGCTCTGAAAGAAGGCCTTAAAATGTCTGTAAGAAGTGTCCACGTCTTCTTTCCCGCATATTTCCCGCACACTGCATTTTTAGGCACCAGGAACTGTAAGCACCTCCAAACCAGATTACACCGATGAAATTATGCACAGATCATTCTATTCAAAATTCAATTAAATTAAAGATTTTGCAAAAGAACTAATTCGAAATCCAAAGTAGCACTTTTGATGATGCTTGTAGGGAAGCAAAAGATGTAAAAAAATGCATAAAGGACTGAGATCCAATTACATTATAAGTGCAGTGCATGCTGTATTTGCTAAACATTCATTGAGAGCATACAGAAGAACATATTCAACGTATGCGTTGAATGGCATTTGTTTAAACTATTGTTCAGTATGCTTCTTAGAAATTAATAAATAAAGATACAATAAAATAAAGAACAAGAGCAACATAATCCACACAAAAAGAACAACTTGAGAGCCCTTTTAACTGCTAATGCTGCCCTTGACCTTGAAATGACTACAGCCTTTTTGGACATTGTGTCCTTGTCCTGAGATTCAAGGAGAGGACGTTTCTTTGAGGTTTTGTCTGCTGAGTTTAAAAAGTCTAATGATGAGATCTGATGAATGAGCCACGGATTTCAGACTCTTTTTTATCAATGTACGGGCTGTTTGGATTCAAGGAAGTGGGTGAAAATGAGAAGTTTTTGAAAAATATGAAGTTGTAACCCTTTTGAAAAATATGAAATTGTGTATATCTTTTCTGGTATTTAACTGGTAATTGAAAAGTAGAAGTGAAAAAATATATTATGTTTTTCGACGTTTTGTTAGTAATGTGAAAGTGAAAGTGAGTTGACCACAAAGTTACCGTAAAATAATATTAAAATAAAAATTAATTATGAAAAAATTAGACTGTAATTAAAATGCAAAATTTACATGACCATAAAATTAACTATTTTGAGCTATAACTTATTAAAGATAAGATTCACATAACCACAAAATTAACTGTACCATCCTAAAAGTAAGGAAATGATCATGTAAAAAAGAAAAGAGAAAAAGAAAAGCGTTCTCTCTCTTTTTTTCAGTGTTTGGATGGACAACGAAAGTGAGAAATGACACTTCCTCACTTCGCTCACTTCCTTGAATCCAAAATGCCCCGTAGTTTCAAGTATATATGGCAGACCAAAGGGGAAGAGAGAGAGAGCCCATCATATCATAAACACTAAAGAGGTCCATTGAATGAGCCGGAGACAGGGCAGATGACCACCCTTGCCCCGCACTGCTTGGACCACCCTTGGGCCGGACACAAAATACTCAAGCCGGGAGTCCCATCAAAGGCCCATTAGAGCCCATTTCCAGTAAGGCAAACTTATTTGCTTTATCAATAAATCATCCAGTTCTTACCCATTTAATGTTAGTATTTGGAAACTAAAACTAAAATATAGATATTTTCCATTTTGAAAATTCCTTCTATTATGTTTGGTGGTGTTCTTCAGGCTTGTAATCATCCCCATTCGTAAGCTTAGCACCTTGGCAGACTCTTCAAATTCCTTGCTTTAAAACTATAATTAAGTCGCATTCGACATGGTAAGAAGTGTGTTTACTTCAGGAATATGTCAATTCCTCATAAAAATCTCTTGGAAATAAGTATTGTGGGGGCAAAAGAGAATAACACAACACAATGGAAATAAATATAAATCATGATTCTAAACATCATTTCATTCAAAAAGTTATTTCGCTTTCTTACAGGTGGTGCTAGTTTTTTTGGTTCTTTTCCCCCTTGATGAAAAGCAAGCTGTTAGAATGACCTAATAATTTATATATGTTTAATTTGTTCTCAATAATACTACATCAACATGCAATATGTACAAGGACAAAGTTACCAGCACATAAGCATCAAATGAGACAATGAAAACTAGACGTTAAAAAAAAAAATATTATGCAAATTAGATGGAAACAGAACAATCAACCACACCGCTCACAGTTAGCAAAGTAGATAACTCAATAGATATTCCTATTTGTTTTCTGCTACTTATGCCTCCAAAAAACTACAAAAGGTGTTATAAAGTTGAAGAGCTCCACTTTCGCATATAAAATTATTTCTTTCTAAAGAAACTAACTTTTAATCAACATCGATTGGATACTGACAACAACATCCATTCAAACATACTCAAAATTGAAAAGTCCAAATATTTACTGACAGACAATATGGTGCACCAAGAAAATCATGTTATGTCTTACATCATGCTACACCGAGTTCCCAACAAGCGAAACATCCCTTTAAGCAAAATCTACCCGTGGTCAAGTTATAATATAGTCTCACAGATAAGTGATAAGATTATATCTAATTTACATTTAGATTCAACTATCAACAAGCATTACAGTTTGTAAACCATGGACTGCATTTAGGGTATACTGGATGCTAATTTAAAGCACTCAAAGGGAGAATGACTTCACAAGAAATGCAATCCATTCATTCTGTTCCAGATTGAATAAAGAGAGTTGATCATGCTTAAATGGTAATGGTGTCTAAAAACTAAAAAGATGTTCAACGACTACAGATAAAGGATAGGCGTGAAGTGCTGAAGAAGATTACAGGAACTACATGGGCACAAGGCCAACCAATATGTGACAAATATGAAGGGTAAATACGAGGGGGGCTAATGACCAACTGTCAAGACTTCTTCAGAGTACAACTAGGATCGTGCAGCAGCCAGAGATGTCTCAGCAGAACTAATGGCATTTCTCAGGCTGATAATACTTGATACAACGTGGCAACTCAGTCAACTCTGATGGGTTCGATCTGATAAAGTGGTGCTATAATAGTAATGATCCACTCAAACCAGAGAGTAAAACTAGTCTCAGGAACTGATAAGTGGTCAGCATACTGAAGCTTTTAAGTTATGTTAATTAAGTTAAAACAATTAAGAATCTTACGACATGAACCTGTAACCAGAGGCTGCTAACTAGGTTGGAACTCACTAAGAGGTAGTTATGGGTCAAGGGAAAATAATAATAATAAGCAGAGGAAAGCCAACTACTCTTGTCAAGTTATTTTGATATCAGTATGTGTGCAGAACTTAGAGATGACAACATCTCCACCCTTTCTCAATTGCCAACTGAAAGCAATTTTATATTGCAGATGAGACTATACTGACTATACAAAAATGAAACACTCCATATAATGTGATTAAGAATACTGCAGCTGAAGACTTCAATAATGTTCATATAAAGTGTTCATCATCAGTTGAAGAACTTTGGCAGTGGCCTATCACCTATGCATAGGACACAGAAATTTAACCAACAATGGGCATTCAAAAAGAAGATAATCTACTCATGTGGCAACGGAACTAATAACCTGAACTTGGATTTGCAAATGTGACACAGAGGAGGTTTATCATATATAAAGTTGCAATTGTATCAAAAAAAAAAAAACAATGAGGCAAAATAATATTTATCTGAAATAAATCAATCTGGCACGATAATATTTTGCGTGATCACAATTACATCCATGGAAGTCTAGAAGAGCACTAGTAGAGGCACTAGACAATGAAGATTGATATAATCTACTAGTGTGGAAAGAGCGCAACCAGGGTTTGATCTTTTCTTGAAGGTTTTGCAAAAAGAAAAGGCTAAAACAAGCACAAAAAGATTCTGATCTTGAAATTAAAAGATGAAACCAAAATCAATAAACTCGTCTAAAATGATATTGATGTGATTTGCTATGTAATATTATGATTTATGCCCAAGCAACTGCCGGAGCCAGTTCACACCACTCGAGTCAGTAGGAAAAGTCTGTTCCTCCATTTCAATCTATTCATCTAGCAATAACACCGGGCCACAGCCACGGCTCATATGTTACTTTACCTGAATGTGCATCCAGCTTATGCAAATTGTGTTCTATCCTAGCATGTCATGTAAATGTTTCATCATGATTCCAGGGACTTCATATAGCTGGTGGTATGGGATCCAAGATTTTAATTTCTTAATTTTCTGGCCTGGCATAATCGAAATATTCCAGTCTCCTGGTATTGATTTATTTATAGATATAATATATGAAGCACACCTCATTTTTAACCTTCCAAGTTGCTAGAAATATTGCTGTAAAGGTTAAATACAGGAGAAATTCACACCTGTGCATTGAGAGCTGAGGAATACCGCAATCAACGGTTCTGATACCAACCCCCGAAGCAAGTATCGGGCCAATAGTTGAGCCACATCCCATATCATTTCTCACGACGAATTCCTACATGGATATTATAGATCAGCAGGGTTAAAATTAACATCGGTATATTAGCAATTTTGAATAGGGGCAGAAAACACTAGAATTTCAAAGCATATGTTCTTATCAATTTGCTCTTCTCTAATGCTTGTGAAAGAATTAAAATTACAAATAAAAGCGGCGTGATGCGGAATATACATACAAGTAAATTTCCAAGGTTATCGAAGCATAATGTACTATCTAGTAATTTGCATATTATAGAAGTGATTTGTCTAGATTTTGGTTTTAAAAAATATATTTTTGCTTCATTTCTTGTGTGCAATCTGAAACGCTAAGAATATCATTCTAATGTAAAAAATTATGCAAACAGTCTTACTTTAAAAGGATTAACGTATTGGATCATAAAATTTCAAGGGACTAGAACTGCTTCATAAGACTTGTAAGAGTGTGAAATTTTATCTAAGAGGAATGGTCATGGAATGAAATAGGAATAGGATCTCTGACAATTCTTTGGTATCTTATGTTATTCTTTTATCCTGATTTTTTAGTGCAAATGGGTGAAAGTTCATCCTCAACTGGTCAATATTACTAGCAAACTCAAGTAATTAGGTATGAAATTGGTATGTCATAAATTTTCCCAAGAATTAAAGACATAAAAAGAAGAGACAACGTATAGGCTTCCTGTAGTAAATTGGTTGTAATTTGGTTGTAGCCATGATCTTTCTTAGTATGGTAGGAACATTGAACACAACCTTTCTGTAAGGGTACCCTTTTGCATATGCTTCTTTGGTAACTGGCAGAAAGAAAGCATTGAGGAATAAGCCAAAAGTGAAGAACAAGACTTGAAGAACTTTAAAGAGTATGTATACGTGTGCAACCTAGAACCATTAAATATGAATTTCCCAATCAACTTACTTTTTGAAACAAAATGCTATATGAAACACTAGGTCGAAGCCAACAATGCTTCTATATCATCAAATTCATGGAGCGTATGCAAGCAATAAGTGTGTCAACATCTAGGAAAAGAATAAATATAACCCTCACCGCAACCCCACTCTCTCTCTCTCTCTCTCTCTCTCTCTCTCTCTCTCTCTCTCTCTCTCTCTCTCTCTCTCACACACACACACACACACACACAAGCACCTGGGCAACTCTTGAGAAGAGGAAAGGCTAACCATAAAATTCAGAATTTTTGTCGATGGAAAGGTACATATCTCATTGGACATGCATCTTAGTTTAATCATTGAACCAGGAAGTTATCATGGCTCCTTACATTCAAGTTCCTTCAAAACCAGCAGTTTTGTTGGAACATCAAAAACCGGGTAACTAATAATCTGGCCATAATGCTGGCAAGCGTAGCCCCCAACTTAGCTACGTTACAGTTAATCATTTTTGAAAAAGAAAGGGACATGGATGTAAAGCCTTTCAAGTTTCAAATGAAGTACTTCCTCTGTGATCACAGCAGAAAACATATGACGCAGTATGCTGTTTCATTGGGCAATACCTGAACTGGAAGCTTATGGATATCAGCCACTTCTTTGAAAAGAAAGGCTGTCACGGAACTTGTTGCATAGCGCTGGTTAGCATTATGTTTAATCACAAGGCCCTTTTGTAGTTCTGGCCTATGGTGTTCCTCATGCTTGTCAGAGAAGTTTGGATGAACACCATGCGCCATGTCTGCAGACACTGGAAAAAAATCATATTTATTCTCAGATACAAAAGAAAAATGTAAAAGCCAAGCTGAAAGAACATCAAAGATCAAAGAGTCCACCAGGGCTCAGCCTGATATTCTGCACAATGTCTCAGAAAACATGAAGAAAATGACATCATGTGCTCTTGTAGAGAGGGAAAATAGACAATAAAGACATTAGTAGTGGTAATGCTGAAGATTTAAACTAAATGCTATAAAAAAAGATTTGTCTGCTATATAGGTTCCTATTTCAACATTATCTCCACCATGCCTAGATGATTCCAAAGTTATTGCTTATTCTTCTTCACTTTGTATTGGAAAACAGGAGGGAGAAAAAACTAAATATAAATGATGAAAATTTCAGTGAATAGTGTATATACATAACATAAAGAAACATTTCTCTATATCCCATCATCATCTAGGTCAACCAAAGGAGTCCATTTCCACCTCTGGAACCTTGCCAAGGGCAGTTCCTTCCTAACAGGAAATGCTTTTCAGTCGCTTCCCTTCCTCTCATTCAACATGAATAACGAGACATCCCCTTAAATACTACCGCTGCATATTTTTAAAAATGATCCCAAATCAGACGTTCTGCATTAGCCTCTAATAGTCCTTGTTTTGCTCTAAAATCCTGCACATAGTGGCTCTGCCTATCCTCTAGTTTATACTTCCAACACTTCATTCTATCCTCTACTTTATACTTCCAACACTTTAATTTATCCACTAATTTATACTTAATCTCTTTCCATCACTTTATTCCACTTATGAATAAACCATATTATGCAAGTCCCACGACAGATCAGTGAGCAAATGCAATCAACAAACTATAGACTTCACATAACCATACTGTGATTAACCATAAAAGAAAAGGAAAAAAAACCAGAGAGAAGAAAACACCATGCTGGCTTCAGGGCCCACCTTTATAACATTGGTATGATCAGGATAGTTAGATATACAGCCAACACCTTTTGACATATTGCTTTTATGATAACTACGAATAATTCTCAAGAGAACAATCTATACTTAAATTCTTAATCCCGTCTTAAAATAAGCTATTCTTATAATCATCGATGTAGCTAACAAGTAACAACTACAAATTTAGCCCTAGAAAGTGAACAGAATGTATGCATATTATGCACAAGAATTTCATGATCTTAACAAATCAGGCTGCTTTTGACAACATGCATAAAAACAGCAACCTGATTGATCAGCATGTATTAGAAAGAAAAAACAAAAGCATAAAAATAATAAACTGTGATCACCGATATCAAACAGATACAGATGATCAACAAATTATTGTATCTTAACAAATTTAGCTCTTTCCTCAAACTAATGTCAAACCATCCACCGGTTTTCCTCAAACTAAGGTCAAACCAACCACCTGAAACCCATATATCGCATGCAAGCATGCACGTAGAAACATAGACATTCTCTATTTCATTTTGTCTTTTCACAAGCATAAAAAAGAAAGAAATTGAAATTGTAGGAAAACAATATCATACTAAGAACAAGGGGGGATTAACTAACCCACCTTTTCCTCCAAAAATAAATAAAATATAGCAAATAAATATTATACCAAGAAAGGATGAGCGTATTGCACGTTCAAAGCGCTTTCTCCCATGTACTCGTGAGCTAAGCAATCAACAATGCGCCTCATGGCCTGAAACATGGTAGGAGCACCTGCTCCTTGTACTGAATCTGATCCCACCTATAAATTGAAATTATGGTATTTTATATCATATGAACTAAGAAAAAATCCGTGCATTATAAAGTAGGAACATGATAGTTTAATATACTATATCTGCTTTACCAATAAAGTGATCTCAAAAGATTGGCCTTATACACTTGTCAGGGCAATTGTTAGGCAGAAAGGTAAGAATCAGTATTAATTTCAGAAGATAGTTTGCCATATGATCTAATCACAAGCACAGACTAATGAAAAGAAATTCTTGACTGTGGCTGAATATAGATTTATTTTGTAGAATTGGGGACTGCAAAATTCTAGGAAGTTGAACGTTTGATACTTTTAGCTTTCTCACCTCTTAGTTCGCCCCTATTTTAGACTTTTGTTTTCCTTTTTCTGATAATAGTTGCATGAATCTTAATCATAGACGTGTGGTTGCGAAGAGAGAGTTTATCCAGAATCAGTGGGCAGGAATTCTACCCCACAAGAGATTAACAGTGAACACTGATTGGTTTGGCATTCAAGATGAATTTACATGCCAGCAGCCTATAGAAAATGAAGAGGGACTTGCTCATTTTTACGATAGAGATTAAGTCATTAATGCTAAACACTATGGTGTAGATGTAGTGCATGATGTTATTTTTGGTTAGATCAAGCTTTGGAAATGGTGTAGATGTAGTGCATAACAAATTGTGCACATGAAGTGCATAACAGATATTGCTAAACATCCCATCAAAATAGGGAAAAGGCAGTACAGAATTCTTTAATGAATAATTTGCAAAGTGAAATGTCAGTTCAAAAAGTAGTTACCTCTTCATTGTCAAATAGAGCAGCCATTCTGATAGCCTGCTCATTTTCCAAATCTCCAGGTGCTTTACAAGAATCAAGAAGAGATCTAAGTGCACAATAGCTCGAAGCAAGATTATCAAGTCTCCCAGAGAAGATAAATTCATTATTTACGCCTCCAAGACAGCTAGGTTGGGTGTCACAGACATTTAGCTCTAAACCCATTATTTCGTTAGTGTTACACGAAAGTTCCTCAGATAGAACCTGGATGACAAAGCAACCAAGTCATAAGTCCATGCCGACGGCATTTCATATCTGAAAACTAACAAAAAGAAGAAACTAGAATTCTTATTCAGATAAATGATAATAACCCCAATATCAATTCCATTGTTTCATTTGAAACTAGAATAGTGATATTGGCTGATGATCATTCGACTGAATCAAAAAACATCAGAGGAAAATACCTGTAGAAGCAGAGAATGGTGAATGGGTTTTGAAGAGCATGGCACAGTAGTTTTGTCTTCAGACTTCACTTGTGGCTCCTCGAGTTTTGTTGCAAGGAGTGGAACAAGGTGAACCTCTAGGTTGGGTTTAAATCCTTCAGTGTTCACTGAGCTAAACTAAAAAAAAAAAAAAATTAGTTAGTAAATTGATATCAGTATCACCATATTGAAAAGTAGATTAACATTTAGCATAATTAAGCCAATTAAATAAGCCTAGTGCATAAGCACTACAAGGAACTCTTGTAAGAGTTGGTGTCCCCCCCTCCCCCCCCCCCCCACACAACAAAAAAACACACACACACACACACAAAGAAACTGAATGTGTGGCCAACTGCGTGCTCTAACCTTCTAATATTCGCACTAACTGGTAGCATCACCAACATTTATGACACCCATATGGGCCCATGTAAATTTGTAATACGCTAAAGTAGCGCCAAGTAATAACTCTTAAATTTTATTATGGAAATATATGTGGAAAAACCTTCTTTAAAATAATTGTAATTTATAAACTGAAAATCCAGCTTCAAACTAAAACACATTCCACAAGCATTTGAATGCTCTTAAAAAGAAAAGGTTGTTGTATAATGCTCGGAACCCGGTCTAAAATTGAACTTGCAGATACTCATCTGAGAAGTCTCTGAATGCTCATAAAATATAATAAATTGTCCTGCAATCCCTTCACAACTACGGTATTGGATTATTTTAGAATCAGTTTTCAAAGTAAAGATGTGAGCTTTTCTTTTCCACAACTGAGCACATGGTTGCAAATGGAAAATCAAAATCAAACTTTTTTTATATTTATTGCTGAATTTCAGATGCAGGTCTCCTTCATTTGGAATGGTGAATCCGACATCGATACTGTCTCAAAGATGGGAAGAGTATCTTCAATTGATGCTCAAAAATCATAATTGCCAACACTAGAAATTGGAATTGTAGGTTCTAATGTAACAAATTTAGCCATGATCAAAGTTGTAGTATTGAGAAATTGAAAGTAGCAAGTTATAATCCCTATGCTAAAATAACCATTAGGCGTGGCTCCAATATAAATTTGAGCTAAGAGATATCACTCTTTTGTCTTGACATTGCTTGTGTTGATACCAAACCAAAGAGTTGCCAATTTTATCATCACAACGTAAGGATGTACAGATGTTGCCAAAATGAAGATCTAAGATCGCATAACTTGCACAACATAACATATTGAGGAATTAATGTTCCCTCTCTTTCGTGGAGCGAAGCCCTTGCTGCTTCTCTCCCCCGTTTCCCCCCCAGTCACCCCATCAAAAGTCAAAATTCATTAAAATTCCTTCTTCATTTCCATCATTATTTATCCTCTTCTCCTACCTACCTGCTATTCTTGAGCCTATCTATCAACCCTCTCTAAACCTCAACTCATCTTACCTCTAATCAAACAATTCCATTAACCCAATGGGTCTAGAAAACCCACAAGGGCCTAGCATGCGTTAGGGCCTTTGCGGCTTGCACCTTAGAAATTAGCAAAAATCAAAAATAATCAGTTAGAATATAAGGCATTAAAGATTGACAGGGACATTATAGTATGTGCATAGGAGAAAAATCAGATGAATAGACCTTCAACCAATGGGGTCTCTCAGATGCATCTAGTCTTCTACTTTTGTGCACCAATTCTAATAACTAAATATATTCTACAGTGATAAGTAAAATTATTTGTGAAATGAGATCCTGTTTCCCTAACATAAACGGCTTCAAAGATCTGAGATTATCATAATTCTATCGTAAATAACAACACTTTGAATCACCAATGCGAGGCAAGGACGAGCAAAAGTGTGCAAACTAACCGGTCCAGGTGTATGGCCAATGTGGGAACCCGCAGAATAGGTCTCTTCACTTTAACAAGCTTGTGCACATAAGACCCGTCCCCAGCTTTCAGTATAACTCTCCCAGCTACGCTCAGATCTATCGAACCAAGTATGCCACAGCCCACCTCCATACGTCTGCACGTTCACCATCAGGTACCCGGCCTTCGTGCCCGCGGACCTCGGCTTCAGTTTCAAGCACGGGCTGTCCGTGTGCGCCGCAATCACATGAAACCACTGCCAACATTGTATCTGCAACAAAAATGGAAGGTACATAAACAATCTTATTATCATCATTATCACCTCTAATTAAAATGAAAAAGGACTCACTTTTCTCCAACCGCGAACGCCACGAGAGAGGACATGTTGCGAGTGAAGAAGTAGCGGCCGCCGGGCTGCAGGTCCAGTCATCGTTCTCATTCAGCAGCTGGAATCCGGCTGCGAGAAGTTGCCTCTTCGCTTCGGCTGCAAAAAGATAGATTTTCAAATTTAAAAAAATTCGGAAATTTAAGAAGCAAGAGAGGAATTAGGGATTATGATCACCGTGGCGTGAAACTGCGTCCAGGATTCATTAAGGTAATCCAGCAGATCGCCGACTATAGACATGGACGGCGGCGGGATCGCCGAAGTCTCTCCAGGGGCGGGCTCCTGTTTGATTCAATGGTGAAAATCATAGTTAAGTAAACTAAAAGAACAAAAAAGGAAGGAGAAGAAGATGACGAGAGAGAAGAGAGAGGGTGGACCGTTGGATCTGAGTGGGAGCAGAGGGAACGAAGGGAGGGAAATCTCAGGCGGCGGCCGCGCCACCGGAGGGCGGAGGCGGAGGAGAGACGAGAAGGGCATTTCGGGAACAACGAGGGCGAGAGCGGAGGTCGGAGGAGTTGCAGACGACTGAGAGCCATCAGCGTCTCCGTCTCGGCTCTCGAATGCCTCCGACTCTTTTGGGATCGCTGTAATATGATATTTCACAAAGATTCTTGGCATGGGGCATAAGGTGCTTAGCCCAATGGGCCTTTGTGAAATGTCCTGAACTCATAACACAAATATCAGTGTTTCCTGGCCCACGCTTGGCCCAGGAACCAACACTGGGGATTTTCTGCACTTAAAACAGATAAATGCCTGGAAAAAGAACATACCGTAGATGTCTCACACAATTTCTGGTTGGGCCTACCATTAACATTTCGGTAGCAGGCAATCGTTTAAGCTTAGAGTTCAACTTCATGTCTGATACAACCTGGACAATTTCATGTTTGATAACAACTAAAGAATTACAACATCCTAATTATCAATTAGGAGTGAAAGAACAGTAAGATACAACCTAAACTCTACCAAGAGGCATCATTAAGGCGATAAATCCCTTAATACAACAAAAGGCATGAGAAGCTTTGATGCTGCAAGACTTTAAAAGTATGGTATCTAGAGGAACTAGAAAATTCCCTCCCTTCACAAAAATTGCAAATATTTCATAATTTGGAGATGCTCCATCTCTTCCATCACGATGAAATAACTTCTCCCTTTCAACTCCAACTACAATATCCATGCCAACAATGGCATCCGTCTAGACTATCGTTGTATAGGTCTGGACTCGACGCTTGGAAAAGAAGGCAAAAGAAACATATTGTGCCAGCAGCAAAGGCAATGGTCACCGCACCTGCAAGTTACAACAGAGTTTATTCAGTTCTCGACGAAGCAAAGAAATCACCAAAGAAGAATTTTGAATCAAAACTAAATGTCTGTTTAGTTCACTAACTTCTAGTCTCAATCTCAATGCTTAGTCATGTCTAACTGAGATTTAAACTTATCGTAGATCCCTGTACCAAAGTGTAGTCTAATATTAGTGACCTATTCTCATGAGATAAAGATATGCCTTGAGTTCAATATTATTTAGGGAAAATGTGTCTATACCACTGTTTGTCTTCTGATTTTTTTTATTTTAAACCCATATCTTAACTCTCATTAACCTGTTATGCCTTCAATCAATTCAATTTACAGATGTTTTAGAAACTTCTCCCCTAATTGGACTAAATTACCCTTCTCTTTTTTCTTTTTAGATAATATAGCCAAACAAATTAGAGAAAACTCAGGAACCTATCTCATCTTTTCCCTTCTCAAGGTAAGAACCCTTGCTTGACAAGGTCTTCACGCTCATCACCGCCGTCCACGGCAACAGAAGCTTCTTCTGGCATCCTCTAATGTCCCTCAGCACGTCAATCCTGGTATTGACACCTCCTTCCTTCAACCTCACCATTAGTCACCAGACCCGACAAAAACCACTATAGGATTTATTTATTATTTTTCTTTCTAAGTGATCTTCTTCTCACCTTTAAATTTTTTTGAGAAAAACCTTGCTTCACAATTATCTATTCTCTTGCCATTGTTTTTCAAATCTGGTCATACCGATGGATTAATAGAAAATATGACCAAAACCCATCAATAATTTTTACTTTGATTTTCACTTTGATTGTTTGATTCATTCACAAAATTCCCCAAATTTAATCCCTAGTCTTTGATGTGAGTGTGACTGATACTTTAAAGAAGATATGTCTAATTAGTGAGAGGCCTCACATGCATTTTTCTATGAAAGACACCAGCTTGATGTCGAGCTTCGGTGCTTGAATTATTGATAAAGGATTTGTTGAAGTCGAGCTCGATGGACTTGTTCATTCGAGTGTTTGATTCAACTTTGGTGTTAGTGTCTTTTCTTGAGATCTGATTCCCCTCCCCCCCCCCCCCCCCCCCCGATAGAGGGTGATCAGTAGGAGAGAGAGGGTGATCCGATTTTTTTCTCCCTATTTGCTATGTGATATAATAAAAGAAATAAAACAAAGAGGCTAAATCAGGTATGGATATTGGCACACAAAGATCTAATTAAGGCACACAATTAATTACAAGAGTGTCATTATTTTTTAACACTTTTACTCCAAATTGAAAAGTCCAAAATGCTCTTTCTTCTTCCTCACTTCTTCTTCTCATACTCCTTCCGCACCTCAAACCCCCGCCCCTGCCACACCACATCCCGCCTTCCACACCCCCCCCCCCCCTAACACAAAAAAAAAACCAACCCAAACCGCCTCCCCCTCATCCCTCGCCGCCCTCAACCCCCACCCGCGACCTCACCCCCCTCGCCATAGAGGGAGGGGAGGGAGGGGGCTAAGGAAGGCAGGAAGGGGGGGAAGAGGGTGGCGGCGAAGGAGATGATAGGGGGAAAACGGCGAAGGAGATGACAAGGGGTATTTTGAGAATATTTAAAAAGTTGGTGGGTGTCTTAATCAATTTCGTGTGTGTATTAATCTAGTGTGTGCCTTAATAATTTTTTGTGCGCCAAAATCCGTGCCTGGCTAAATCAGTCCAGTTAAGAAAGAAATTTTATAAAAGAGACGTGTGAAATAAAGGGCATAAAAGGAGACTAAGTATAAAAGCGGGTTAAATGATTAATAAAAGTTAAGACCGGGGTAAAAAAATAATTCAAGAAAAAAACAAGGGCACAAACACATTTTTCACTTTTAATTATATTCAGAATGAATCTCCTAGTATACGCAACATGCTTGGAAATAAACAAATATACAACTTTGGAAGGTTTTATAATGACATACTAGTTCATTTTTGGATTTCATGTATATCAGACTCCCCTGCAACAAGCAAAATTATCACATTTTGGATATCAAGTATATCAGATTCCCCTGCGATTCCAACTAGCAAAATTTAGATGTGTCATGCAATGGTCATGCAAAACACAGCCGTTAAGTCATTTATTACATTAGTTTTCTTTTTACTTCCCAACTGCCAGACGGACCCCCGTGTTTAATATATTAGCTTAGTTCATCTATGAATAGATTAAATCTAACATATAGTACATATTATCGAATAATAAGCATTATCCTTCATCAACATGTTTGAGTAGTTTTTAAAGTTAGGAATAACAAACCTTTTGTACCAGAAGAAGAGAAAACAGGCAGTCCCATCATATTACAGAATATATGTGCTACTATGGGAGAGATTAGATTCCCTGTACATGGTAAGAATAAAAAAATATCAGCATATTGAGTTATGCCCATAAAGAAATGATGTGTCATCATAACACAATATAAACTCGAAGCAAGTACCAGGAGATATTTAATAAATGTAATTATATCTATGAAGACTTTGAGCAGTTATGGTGATATTTTATTAATCAAATGATATAATGAGCTTCATTATCATCTTTGTCTAAGCCTTTCCCCATGAACATGAGGTTGCTTGTGGAGCTCAACTTAAATGAGCAGACTCCAAGGTAAGATTGGCCTTATAGGCAGTGGAAACAGAAAAGATAATTCACAACTACACAATTATTTATGAATATGTTATATGCACATACATTCATGTATGGGAAAAAAGGACCGCATTCAAGAAACCTGAGCCAACAAACCTGTTCGGATAAAGAGGAATGCTGCATACCACCCGAATATCACAGTATAACCGAGCTGGAGACCTGGTAAGTACGATGAGCAACATCATCAGGGTTCCAAATTTTAACTAAGCTGCCACTGTAAGTCACTTGTAGTAGTGATGCAAAAAAGAAAATTAAACAATGCCAATAACATTCATAAAGTGCAAGCCTTGGGAGATATGTCAACCATTTCTAATATACTAACTGAGGAAGTGTAATGATTCATATCATGTTGATCATCTGTGATTAGTTTTATGATGGTTAAAACATTAGTACAGGGGATTTATCATGCCAAATTTCTAATAATCCATTCAAACTGATCTGTAACTGTAGGTCTCAGAAACTCAAAAGCATTGGTCTTTGGTTTGTCATGTCTGATATATTCAAAGCTTAACCTGCAATAGAAAGGGAAGCTCTACCACTGAGCTGAATGCCAATACAAAAATTACCTCCTCTGGAATGGAGAATAAAGGAACTTGTTCAATAAATCATATACAACAGGCTATAACCAATATCAGCTACCAATTGTGGGCTGAAAATAGTACCAATGGGTACAATGACAGATCTCAACCTTCGTTGGCATAACATTGGCAGGCGAATGTTAAAAACACACAATCCACAGTCATTTTGACTTTACCCGAGAATATGGGCGTATAAACAATATAAAATAGATCAAGATTATATTGAAATCGACCACCTTTATTAGGGTAAAGTTGTACCAGATGAGTCATTCCCAATGTCAAATACTGATAGATAAAAATGACAAAATATCTGATTATTTATTCCACAACATGTCAGATCATGGGTCAAAACACCATAAACCCATAGCCATCATGCCCTCTACTGACTGTATGGTTTTGATTGATCTTTACAAGCATAAACAAACACCATACATGTATTTAGTTAGAAAAAGAAAAAAAATGAGTCATGTGCTCAAAAAGAAAATTTATGCATTTAGCACACCTGGTGCAGGTGGTATGGACGGAGATCATAGTAATGTGCATAACATAGTTTCTTGGTACTTCAACTATTGGTTAGTATATATGCACATAAGTTCCACCCACACTTAGCAATAACTTTATTATATGCACGGACACGACCATACCAACATGGACACGATACGCCGACACGTGACAAAGTCTTAAAAAAATACACGACACTTTTATCCGACACACGTGACGAACGCATATCTGACACGTGTGTCGGACACATATCCGAGCAGCTCCATAATAGTAGTGTTTGTGCATCAGTCTATCACTGAGAAAAAAATGTAACGCTTCACTAAATAGTGCAGAATAAAAAATGTAATTCTTTACGAATTATGGTGCAGAAAAGCAACTTATAATCATGCCAAGAGAAGATATAGTACCTACACAAGGAAAGCTTTCAGAAAGGGATACCTCTGCTGATATAAAGCTCCAGAAAATGGTTAAGTGTGCTGCAAAAGGAGAGTCACGATATGAGTACTACGAGTTTCACAACATCCTGCCAGTTACTTAGTTCCAGGACAGTGAAATGAGAGGTCTGAGTACTAAGGGT